>JAAALK010000086.1:1261461-1545901 GCA_019279435.1 Zizania palustris | reverse complement strand
AGGTTGGCAATGAACCCAGAATTGGGATATGGTTAAAATGGCAAATGTGTTGGTAGATGGGTCCCTCCTTCATATAAACGTGATTTGAGAAAAAAAATGCAGCGCCTAAACCAAGGGAATAAATCGGTAAGGAGTATTATCAGGAGTTGCAAAATAGGTTGCTTCGTGCTGAAATTGAGGAGGACAATGAGGATAAAATGGCCCCTTTTTATGGTGGTTTAAGACGTGAATTCAGGATATCATTGATTACAAAGAATACAATACTACACTCGTCTTTTCCACCTTGCTATGCTTGCAGAAAAAAAATTGCGGGTCGCCAACAACCACAACGCAGCACGAGGACCACATTGGTGGTGCTACTTCACCGCCAGTGGGCAGCAGCAACGACCACCACACCCCACCCCGTCTCGACTGGCGGCTACATCACACCCTTCTACATCTACAGCCCAGGTTGAGAGTTCCAAGACTGCAGCATCCAAGGCGCCAGCCAAGCCCACCTCCTCGGCGGCCTCTACTGCACGTTCTGCAGCGATCCAGTGTCACAGATGCAAAGGATTTGGCCATGTGATGAAAGACTGCCCTAGTCAGCGGGCTTATATTGCTACGGAAGACGGTGGCTACGTAAGTGCTAGTGATGTTGAAGAAGAATATGCACTTGCTGCTAACATTGCAGGAGATGATGATACATCCGACGATGACGCTGTTTTTGCGCCGGATGCCTCTGCCGACCTTGAAGTACTTATTGTACAACGCGTCTTGAGCACTCACATGGAGCAGGACGATCGGGCACAACGGAATAATCTGTTTCAGACCTTCTTCATCGTCAATGACCGTCGTGTACGTGTCATCATCGACAGCGGTAGTTGCAACAATTTGGTGAGCCACGACATGGTAACGAAGCTTCAACTTCCCACACGTGCGCATCCACACCCTTACCATGTGCAATGGTTCAACAATAGCGGTAAGGTCAAGGTAACACAACTGCTCACATCGAATTTTCCATTGGTACATACTTCGGAGTTGCTTATTTTGATGTAGTACCAATGCAAGCATGTTCTCTGTTACTTGGTAGACCTTGGGAGTATGATATTGATGCTACACACCATGGTAGGAGCAATAATTACACATTTATGTATAAAGGAAAGAAAGTTACATTGCTTCCTATGACTCCTGCTGAAATTGTAAAATTTGAACAAGAAAAACGTGCTAGGGATGCACAAAAGAGCAAACAACCTTCTGAAAATCAGCAAGTAGCTAAGACGCTTTTAAGACAACAGAAAGATAAATTGCTTCTCCTTCTTCATCACAAGTTATTAATCTGAAAGGACGTGTCATGCTTGCAACTAAAACTGACCTTGCTGAAATTTATGATGATACTCCCTTGCTATATGGCTTGATTTGCACGAACGTACTGTTTTCACTTGCGAACATTCCTAGCTCTGTTCCTGCTGCAGTCACTGACCTTTTGCAGGAGTTTAACGATGTTTTTCTTGCTGAGATACCACCCGGGCTGCCACCGATACGCGGCATCGAGCACCAAATTGATTTGGTCCCTGGAGCATCTCTTCCTAATCGTGCAGCGTACCGCACCAATCCGGAGGAGACAAAAGAAATTGAGCGCCAAGTACAGGACCTTCTTGATCGTGGGTACGTCCGTGAAAGCCTTAGTCCTTGTGCAGTACCCGTTCTTTTGGTACCTAAGAAAGATGGTAGTTGGCGCATGTGTGTTGATTGTCGTGCTATTAATAATATCACCATTCGATATCGACACCCTATTCCTAGATTGGATGACATGCTTGATGAGCTTAGTGGTGCCATTATCTTTTCTAAGATCGATCTCCGTAGTGGCTACCACCAAATTCGCATGAAACTAGGTGATGAATGGAAAACTGCTTTTAAAACAAAGTTTGGATTATATGAGTGGCTTGTCATGCCTTTTGGACTTACTAATGCACCTAGTACCTTCATGCGCTTGATGAATGAAGTCCTACGGCACTTTATAGGACGCTTTGTGGTTGTATACTTTGATGATATCTTGGTTTATAGCAAGTCTCTCATTGAACATGTTGAACACCTACGTGCTGTATTTTCTGTCCTCCGAGAGGCTAGAATGTTTGGTAACCTTGAGAAGTGCACATTTTGCACGGATCGAGTTGTGTTTCTGGATATGTTGTCACTTCACAGGGTATTGAGGTCGACGCGGCGAAGGTAGAAGCAATCAACAGCTGGCCGCAACCCCAAACTATCACACAGGTACGTAGTTTTCTTGGTCTTGCAGGTTTCTACCGGCGTTTTGTGAAAGATTTCAGCACCATAGCCGGTCCGTTGCATGAGTTGACCAAGAAGGGAGTCACTTTTACTTGGGAACCAGCACAAGAACAAGCTTTGCCACACTCAAAGATCGTCTTACACATGCACATCTACTTCAACTACCCGATTTCAGTAAGCCTTTTGAGTTAGAATGCGATGCTAGTGGCTTTGGACTAGGAGGTGTGCTGCTACAAGGAGGTAAACCCGTGGCCTATTTTAGTGAGAAATTACATGGTCCACAGTTGAATTATTCTACCTATGATAAGGAATTATATGCCTTAGTGCGTGTGCTTGAAACTTGGCAACATTACCTTTTGCCTAATGAGTTCATTATTCATTTGGATCATTAAGCATTGAAGCATATACGTAGTCAAGCAAATCTGAATAAACGACATGCTAAATGGGTAGAATTTATTGAGACTTTTCCATATATCATTAAGCATAAGAAAGGGAAAGATAATGTGATTACCGATGCTTTATCTAGACGTTATACATTGCTTTCTCAACTTGATTATAAGATCTTTGGTTTAGAAACATTGAAGGGCATGTATGCTACTGATTTGGACTTCAAAGATGCTTTTACAAATTGTACAGACAACCGTGCTTGGAACAAATATGTGCTGAATAATGGATATCTTTTTCGTGCTAACAAGTTATGTGTGCCGGCTAGCTCTCTTCGCTTGTTGTTATTGCAGGAAGCACATGGTGGTGGTTTGATGGGTCATTTTGGATCAAAGAAAACCGAAGATGTGCTGTCCACACACTTCTATTGGCCTAGGATGAGACGAGATGTTGAGCGCTATGTGGCACGATGCACTACTTGCAATAAAGCTAAGTCCCGTCTAAACCCACATGGTCTTTATATGCCTCTGCCCGTTCCTAGTGTACCTTGGGAGGATATTTCTATGGATTTTGTGTTAGGATTACCTAGAACTAGGAGGGGGAGAGATAGTATTTTTGTGGTGGTAGATCGTTTCTCTAAAATGGCGCATTTTATACCTTGTCACAAGAGCGACGACGCTACAAATGTTGCTGATTGTTTTTTCAGAGAGGTCGTACGCTTGCATGGAGTGCCCAATACCATCGTTTCAGATCGTGATGCCAATTCTTAAGTCATTTTTGGAGGACGTTGTGGCATAAGTTGGGGACGAAGCTGCTGTTTTCTACTACTTGTCACCCCCAAACGGATGGACAAACGGAGGTCGTCAACCGCACATTGTCCACCATGTTGAGGGCTGTTTTGAAGACCAACTTGAAGCTTTGGGAAGAGTGTCTACCTCATATTGAGTTTGCATATAATAGGCCAGTACACTCCACTACTAAGGTAAGTCCGTTTCAAGTGGTCTATGGCTTTAATCCACGTGCTCCCATTGATTTGCTACCATTACCACCATCTGAAAAATTGAATTTTGATGCTACTACACGTGCTGAATTATTACTTAAGATGCATGAAACTACTAAAGCAAACATAGAGAAAATGAATGAGAAATATCGTGCTTATGGTAGTAAGGGTAGAAAAGAGATAACATTTGAACCGGGTGATCTTGTTTGGTTGCACTTGCGCAAAGATCGTTTTCCTGATTTACGAAAGTCTAAATTGATGCCCCGTGCTGATGGTCCTTTCCGTGTGCTTGAGAAGATAAACGACAATGCATATAAGCTTGAGTTGCCTGCAGCTTTTGGGGTTAGTCCCACATTTAACATTTCAGATTTAAAGCCCTATTTGGGAGATGATGATGAGCTTGAGTCGAGGACAACTCCAATTCAAGAGGGGGAGGATGATGAGGACATCACTTCACATGATACACACATGGAGCCTCCACCTACAATTCAACTACAAGGACCAATCACACGCGCCCGTGCCCGTCGCTTGAACCATGAGGTTAATTCTTTCCTTAGCAACTATGTTAATATTTGTTTGGACGGGATGATACTGAATACTAGCGATATTTTGTTTCTTAGGAACATGGGAGATGGAATAGAAGAATTGGAGTTGAAGACGGAGTCGCACGGATGATTTGAAGTCAAGAATTCGCTGGTTCGGACTACATCAACCACCCTGCACCAAAATGGGCATAACTTCCTCATACGAAGTCCGATTGGCGCGTTCTTTGACTTTTTGGAAAGCTGAGGAGAAGACGGATCGTTTGCCATTGGTTTCACCTCATTTGGAGTCTCGAGTCATCCTGTGTATTTAAAACAGTACTGCGTGACAGAACTGGGCCGTGTTGGCCCATAGTCTGAGTCTGTACGTCTTCTAGCCCACAGCCTGTGTCTGTTCGCCTTCCACAGGCCGCCGCCCTATATATTCTCACGCCAGCCGCCGCTAGGGTCAGGTTTTTCTTTGTTTGCATCTACACTGTTGTGTTTAGATCCCGCCTCTTGCACCGGACCGATTGACTGCTGCATTGGCATTTGTGAAACCTCACCTTATCTTCGTTTGTCTGTGATTTGGCATTCGATTTGTATCCTTCCTGTTTTTGCTTGTGTTCTTGGATTCGCTTGCAGGAATTAGCCTTCGTGGCGAGGTCAATCGCGTTCTGCGTGGTTGATAACCAACGGAGACAGTGGTGTAACGATTGCAAGGTTTGATCCGCCGAACCGGAGCCTTGGATCGCCAACGTCGAGATTCTCCACCAACCCAAGTTTATCCTTTACCTAGCGGAAGATCAGGACCAGTCCCCCATCAAACGTGACCGATGTCACTTCCCCAAGCCCGACCACCCCTATGTTCCCTCTAAAGACTGCCAGAGCTCCATCGTCGATGAGGATACGAACGCTCCCACCGCTTCCGCTCATCGCCGACCACAACCCGACGACCTTAGGCCCCCACATCGGTACCGTCATGCTCCCCTCACTGCCCCATTTCCATTTCTGTACTCCGTTAGGACCACCGGCCATCGCCGTCGCTGCTAGCCCATCGCCACCCCTCGACTGTCACTGGAGAAGAAGACCGGCACAGGTAATTAACCGTGCCATGTCGGATTCAACCTCTGCCGCTTGATCTGATTCGAGCGGTCGAGATTAAAACCCGCTCGGGTTCGATCTGGACCACTCATCTAATCAAAAGGGTATCGCATGATCTCGGCCCTTGAATCTTCATTAAATCTGGGTCGTAGATCCGTACCGATTCGGGTGTTTTAATCTCAGCCATTGGTTTTCATTTAAAACACTAGTGCATTCTGTGGCTGCCTGATCTCGATCCGACGGGTGATCTGGATCCGGCCCACGCGCACAATAAGGACATGTTTGTATTGTTTATCATTCAAAATAAAATCAAGAGTATTGTTTTAAACTTTAAAATTCATATTTACCCCATTTAACTCCAAATTTCATCATTTCAATTTTAGAAAGCCTCTCTTCTATTTTTCTACAGCTTTAGCCCTTTTAAATGAAAATGATTGTACTGTTTATCTCTGTAAGTTTAAATTGTTTGTTGTTGTTCTCGTTTTGTGTGCCGCGAAGACTACGACGCCATCGAAGGGTCGAAGTACTACCCGGAAGTTCCACCATCACCATTTGCTGAGCAAGGCAAGTCACCAAACTAATTTTTGAGCATATTAAACCTAGTTTTCTTAAAATATTGCTAAAACCCGTAGGGTATAAATGCATTATTCAAATTGAAAGCCTTACATTATATTTATTTGGATCCCCGACCTTGAAGTGCAAACCCAAGCCATGCTATTGAGCCAAAGACTCCTTGTCACCATAATAGTATTATTATTAAATAGTGTCCAATGTATCGACATAACTGCTATAGGATAAAAACGAGTCGTAGAGATTTGGATTCTATTATATGATCCTCGTTACTCTGTCATCCCTAGAATTCTATTGGTCTTAGAGTTATGGTTTAGTATGTTAGCATGGTGGGTTCCTGTGACGCCCCGATTTACCAAATCGGAACATTATTGAATTTCTAAAGAAAAACAATAATACAAGAGGTTCATCATGCAATAACGTACATACGGCAAGCATTCGTTGTACGCAGACCACATTATACATAAGAGTATAAATAAAATAAACATTGAAAAGCATGACGAACGCCCTCTTCAGGATCTTCTTCTTGACTGGGTCGCTACTCCAGACCATCCTCCTCATAGTAACAGCCTCTGAAGTGTTTGTCCAACGGGTATGAGTACGAAAGTACTCAACAAGCCACCGCAAATGCAATAGTAATGCAAGATAATAACAAAGGAAGGATAATGGCTAAATGTGCGGAAAAGTACATTTTTCAGTTATTGTATTTACTGTAGTCAAGTTTAATCATGCAAAATATTAAACATGAACAATGTAGTGCCATCTAACTCGAGGAGTACGTTTTACCTCCTCGCTCAACAGTCCTTGCATGTCAATTCATCATGCACACTTGTAAAAGTAAACTAACTGTGGGATGTCACGCAACCCGCCCTTGACTGTGGGCTTGGCTTTTCGAAAAGATTTAAGACTCTGATTAGAGGTGTACCACTGTACCCACAAGGCACGCACTCAACCCAAACACCAAAGTGTAACGAGATGACCCATACCACGGGAACTCGTGCCAAAACCTCAGCATGAAATGCTCCAAGCGATAATCACCCACTCTAGGTTTCGTCGGCGTGCCAGGCCGCATCCCGGCTAACGTCGCACCCCCTTTTGCACCATGTCGGTACAAGCCACCTGCAGGTGCTGCTTGACCCATCTCTAAGTGGTGCCTCCGATTGGAACACTCCATACCTTAGTTAGGACTTACCCACTAGACTTGTGGTTAGTACAGAAGTGTATTGCAACAGATCCTGCAGACAGGTCCTTATAGTGCCCCGGGCTTGTTTAGCGAAAGGCGAGGGAGGGACTTCCGGGAAGTATTCCGGCTCCTCGACGGCGTCGTAGTCTTCTCGATACGAATGAAATAAACGTAACATTTAATTAAACAATCCAAAAATCACATAACAGGCATATAAGTTTGGATTGGGTTGAATCAAGGAAAATAAAGTTATTAAGCTTCTGAAATTGTTATAGGAATGTTTTTTTAAAATGAATTTTTGAGTGAGTTAAGGACTTTCTAAAAAGGAATAAAAATGTATTCTAATGTGTATCAAACTTCCAACTAATTAATAAATAAAAGTTTAGGGTAAACCTATTGTTTCTATTACACTAATAAGGAGAGAATAAAAGATAAATTTTCCTAAAGTTGAAATGGACACATTTTGAGTTTATCCTAAAGTTCATTTGAATACTTTATTAAATAAACATAAAACACTCAAAATTAACCTATTGTTTTTATTGTGCAAACATGTAGAGAATAAAATTATGAATTTTCTGGAATTGAAATGGTTAATTTTGGAGTTAAAATGAGCAAGATATGAATTTTAGAAGTTTAAAACTATTTCTGGAATTTAAATTAAACCCAAAACAGTTGTCGGTCCACGGTGAATCGAATCCACCGTGAACCCGCACACTATGCGCATGCGCCGGATCGTAGATCGTCGTTGGATCGCGATCTGTGTAGGACCGAAAGTAGCGACCAGAGGGAGGTGAATGGTCGCCTAAAAAATTCTTTTCGAATCAATGACCTGCTCCCAATACCCAACGCACCTCAACAGACTAAGCAGTGAAAAATGAAAAGATCAACAGAGTCCTAAAAGATCTAGCCTAACAACAACTGGTCTCCTAATTGAAAAGACACCAACACAGTGCTAATAGGCAGAGTAACAAATCATTTAAAACATGGGCAGATCAAGGTTCTCAGAAGTAAATCATCACTGCAAAAACTCCGAGTGTATATTAAAAGAGATGAGAGGTTACTGTTCAAGGTTGTCTCCAGTTCGGTACTTGACGAAGCCTGCAACGTTGAAGCCTGTGAAAGTTGTGCCAGAGTCTGCTTCAAGGTCCTTTGTCGAAGACTGATGAAGTCGAAGCCTGTTCGGAGGAGTCGTGCGAGGGTTGTTGACGTGTGTAGCAAATGTGCAAAGCCTACTTCGGAACGAAGTAGCTTCGCAGGTAACAGCGCACAAATCGAAGCTTCGCTTTGAACCAGGGATAGCAGAAAAAGAAAACCACCAGAAGTATGTTGCTGTCGAAGCCTGCTTCAAAAGAAAACACACTTCGAAGATTCGTAGCTTAACACAGGAGAAAATAACTTCGAAGCGAAACAGAAAAGTTGAAGCCTGTCTCAGTAGGGACTTCGTACGAGCGAAGTCTACCCTCGCAAATACTTCGAAGACTTTAGTGAATTCTGACCGAAGCCTGCTTTGCAGCACACTTCGCAAGTCAAACTTCGAACAAAAACTTATCTACTCTGAACAGACAAAGCCAAAGCAGTTCAGAGGGGGACTTCGAAGACAAAGTAAACCAACACCCTTCGAACTGAGTCTAGCTTCGAATCAGAGATCTCAAGCAATAAACAGCGAAGCTAAACATAGCACCAGCAGGGCTTTGCAAGTAGTACTTTCTTTGCAGAGCAAAAAGTAGTTCGAAGCCTGTAGCGAAGCTTGCACATAAAAATCACAAAGGCACTGTCAAAGCTTGTATTCCGGAGTACCTTCACAATGCTAGCTTCGGACCAGAGTTCACAAAAGCAGAGGTCAGGAATCAAAGTATGCTTCAAAAGAGGAGACTTCGAAGCCTACAGAATAACCATCGAAGTCTAGCAATTTCACTCTGTGGGACCCACGCCAGTGATTTGACAGAAGGACTTGAGTGCAGAGCTCTTGATCAGAACGCCATACTAAGAAAAACAATAGAATACATTCTTCCAGGCGGCTGACAAGAGCCTAGATCGGCCAGTCCAAAGACTGCAGGCTACAGCGCCATAGGCATCACAGATTCAAACAAAAATTTACTCGAAGAAAGGACGCAGCTGAAGAACAGAAACAAATAAAATACTCCCAGTGCACAAATCACAGTTTAAAATCCCGGCATGCATAAGCACAACGAAAGCACGCAAATCGAGATGAATAAAAACAACTTCACACATGGACGTTCTGTGAATCAGAGAGCAAAACTCACGAAGAGAAAGAACTCGTGAAGAACACAAGCACAGAATGCGGCGGCGCTCTCACGGGAGGAAACAGGACAAAGCCAAAAGTGACCCAAACTTTAGTGCTGGATTAAAGTGAATTACAGAATGGGTAACCCTAACCCTAGGGATTGGGGCCCTATTAATAGGCAGCCCAATAGCCTAGGAATATTCCACCAGACCCTTAGGGTTTTTTACAGACGCTGAAAGAAAAGGAAAAGACCAAACTGCCCTTAGGATATTTTTACAGACTCAACTGACTGACTGTGGGCCTAAGGACAAAATAGTAAACTCCTATTTACAGATGACTTATCCGGAAGCGGAGCTTTCGTAGAGACTACGGCTTCGCCTCTGAACAGTCCGATGCGAGATCAGCGATCATCAGTTTTATGCCGAAACTGACAAAGCATCCACCGACTTTGCACTAGGTACCCGGATTGGGCTGGCCTGATTCCGCAGCTCTCTCAGCCCGGCAATCACTTGACGCCCATGTACCTGAGTCAATCCTGATCAACATCCCAGTGGATCCTTTGCTGCTCCTAGCCCATGTACCCGGATTGGGCCAGCCCGACTTCGCGGCCCCTCTGCCCGACAGTCGCTCGCTGCCCGTTTACCTGAGTCACACGCGGCCCAAACGCGGCAGGTTTTCTCTCTCTTTTTAGTCCTCTTTGACTATCGTTAATAATGACTCATCACATCTAGAGCCATGAGGCCCACGCTCTTCAGCATGGCTCCTCAATCGAGCAGTCACGGGCGAGGCGGGGGTTTAAAGTGAAAATGGACGCACAGGATTAAGACGTACCCCTTCGCTGAGATCCAAATGATCCGATTAAATCATCCACGTGGTATAGCCTACACCATCCGATCATAATCGCACGGTCGCGATCGAATCTGACACGGCACGGGTATTTTACACGTGCCGGTCGTCTTCTCCGGCGACGGCGAGCGGGCTAGGGGCCACGGCGAGTGACGGCGATGGATCCTAAGGGCTAAAATGGAAAGAAGGGACTACGGGGAACACGAGGGTACCATTGGCAAGGCAAAAGGTCGTCGGAGTGTGGCCGGCGATGAGCGGGGGCGGCGAAGATGTTCGGGTCCTCGTCAGCGGTGGAGTTCTGGCGGGGTTCGTCGGCGATGGAGTGGTGGCCGAGGTCGGGGTGGCGCCTGTGTTCACAGCGGTGTGGTCGTCGAGGACGGAGAGGGACTCTAGCGACGGCGAGCAGTGACTAGAGTAGGGGCGGCGGTGTAGCGTTAAAACGGGTGTCGCGGGCGTTCTGTTCAGCCTAAGTGCGAAGGGACGTGCGGGCTGGACGCGGTGGAGGCGTAGGGTTTAAATAGGGGCACCGGTGGGGGAAGAGGGGGCACAATCTAGGGAGACCGAGAGTAAAACCTCTCATCAACGCCGGCGAGCTCCTTCCGTGCATGCACGCGCTTGATCTGGGACGACGACGCGTGGAATAAAGGGGGGAACGGTCAGCGGGGCACGGGGGTTTGAATGTCGGGCTTAATTCGGGGGGAGGGGGTCAGGGGCAGCGGATCCGAGGTGAGTTAGGGCTCCGTCCGGCGAGGGGAGGATTTGAGGGCGGATCTCACGGGTACAACGGATCTGACAGGCGGGGGCCACCGGTCAGCGGGCGCGGGGCGAGGGCGAGGCAACGGGACGCGACCGACAGGTGGGGCCGAGGCATCAGGCGCGAGCGCGCGGAGGGAGGAGGTCACTGACTAATGGGGCCCATCTGTCAGTGCGGGCACGGGGAGGGAGTGGGCTAGGCTGGCTGGTGGAGGTAGAAGAGGGGGAGGGGGGCCGTTACTGTTTAAATACTTTTCTGAATAAATTTAATTGTTGAAATTGATTTAAAATGTTTGTGTTGCCTCCAAGGGTGATAAAAATTTGTAAAAATTCTCAAAAATATATCTTGGCCTTGGGATCATATAAAAAATTTTCTAGCCTCTGGTTTGGATATTTCATCTAGGTTCTAGTTCATTTAAGCCTATAAGGGTATTAAAGGTATTTCAAAGTGAATCATTTCCAGAAAATATAATAAATAGGATTTTTATTTTCTCTGAAAATTTGGGGTGTTACAAACCTATCCCCCTTACAAAGAATCTCGTCCTCGAGATTGGAAAGTTACTCGAATAGCTCGGGGTATTGGGCTTTTAGCTCATCTTCTTTTTCCCATGTGGCTTCTTCAACGGGGTGATTGTCCCATTGAACCTTGCAGAAACGAACCACACGGCTCCTGTTACTCTCTCCTTAGTTTCTAGAATCCGGACGGGTTTCTCAATGTAGGTCAAGTCTTCCTAGACATTTAGCTATTGGAGGTCATCTTGCTCGATGGGCACACGGAGACACTTCTTCAGCTGAGAGATGTGGAACACATCATGTACTCCTGCCAAAGATGGAGGTAGTTCTAGCTGATATGCCACCTCTCCTTGCCGTCGGAGGATCTGAAAGGGTCCGACATAGCGGGGCGCTAACTTTCCTCTCATGTTAAACCTTTGAGTGCCACGAAGGGGAGTGACTCGGAGATAGACATAGTCGCCCTTCTCAAAGGTTAGGTCTCTCCGTCGATTATCGGCATAGCTCTTTTGTCGAGACTAGGCTACCTTCAATCTGTCCCTGATGATCTTGACTTTCTCTTCGACTTCTCGCAATATATCTGTCCCGAATAGCTGCGATTCTCTGGTATGATCCCAGAGTAACGGCGTTCTGCACTTACGCCCATAAAGTGCTTCAAACGGGGACATCTGCAGGCTAACTTGGTAGCTGTTGTTATAGGAGAACTCCGCATAAGGCAAGTTCTTATCCCACATTCCGCCAAAGTCTAGAGCGCGAGCTCTAAGCATATCCTCCAATACCTAGTTTACCCTTTCGGTTTGGCCATCGGTTTGTGGATGATAGGCGATGCTAAAGTTTAGCTGGGTGCCAAGTTCTTCTTGAAGATTCTTCCAAAACTTGGAGGTAAACTGACTCCCTCGGTCAGATACAATCTTCTTCGGAACTCCATGAAGGCACACAATCCGGGTCATGTACAATTCAGCCAATTTTGCGACGGTGTAAGTTGTCATGACGGGGATGAAATGAGCCACCTTGGTGAGTCAATCGACGATCACCCAGATAGAGTCATGACCGGCTTGGATCCTAGGTAGTCTCGTGATGAAGTCCATTCCTATTTCTTCCCACTTCCATTCGGGGACCTTGAGGGGTTGCAATAAGCCGGTAGGTCTCTGGTGCTCTGCCTTGACTCGCTGGCATGTGTCGCACTTGGCCACATACTCAGATATTTCACTCTTCATGTTGACCCACCAATATTTTTCCTTTAGGTCTTGGTACATCTTGGTACTCCCGAGATGTATGGAGTATAGGGTATCATGGGCCTCTTGACGGATGAGGGCCTTCAATTCTAGCTTGTCGGGCACGCATATCCGGTTTCCGAACCAGATGGAATCGTCCTCGTCCTCGGAGAATCCTGGGGCTTTACCTTTCCTCATGTTCTGCTGGATCTCCAAGATGTCCGGGTCTTCCTTTTGTGTCTCACAGATCTGGTCCATCAAGACAGGTCTGGTCTCTAGGGCAGCGAGATATGCTCTGGTAGTGATCCCTATATTCAGCCTTTCCATCTCCTTCTATAACAATGGGGCCTGGTCTTGCACCATGATGGCGTTGCAATACCCTTTTCGACTTAGGGCGTCTGCCACCACATTTGCCTTGCCTGGATGATAGTGGATGCCCAAGTCATAATCCTTGATCAACTCCAACCATCTTCTTTGTCTGAGGTTCAGGTCCAGTTGAGTGAATATGTACTTGAGGCTCTTGTGGTCGGTGAAGACCTCACACCGATTTCCCACAAGGTAATGTCTCCATATCTTCAAGGCATGAACCACGACTACCAATTCTAGGTCATGGGTCGGGTAATTCAGCTCATGTAGCCTTAGCTGACGAGAGGTGTAAGATATCACCTTTCTGTCTTGCATCAAGACACACCCCAAACCTTGGCGAGAGGCATCATAGTAGACGTGGAAGTCCTTCCGGATGTCTGGCAGGGTCAGAATTGGGGCTGACACGAGCTTTTTCTTAAGGGTCTAGAAGCATTCTTCGCAGTGCGGAGTCCATTCGAACTTTACTTCTTTCTGTAGCAGTCTGGTCATGGGCTTGGCTATCTTTAAGAAGTTCTCGATGAACCGGCGGTAGTATCCAGCCAATCCAAGAAAACTTCGGATCTCAGTCACGTCCATCGGTTGTAGCCAATTGGTCACTGCTTCAATGGTAGTGGGGTCCACTGCTATTCCTCTGGCAGATATGACATGGCCGAGGAACTTCACCTCGGACGACCAAAACTCGCACTTGTTGTATTTGGCATACAATTGCTGCTCCCTTAGCTTTCCGAGGGTCAGCCAGAGGTGAGTCTCGTGCTCTCCCTTTGTCTTGGAGTAGACGAGGATATCGTCGATGAATACCACGATGAACTTATCCAAGAACTCCATGAATACATTGTTCATCATGTTCATGAAGAGGGCCGGGGCATTCGTGAGTCCGAACGACATCACCGTATACTCATAAAGTCCGTAGCGGGATGTGAAGGCAGTCTTGGGGATGTCTTCTTCCCTAATACTTAGCTGGTGATAACCTGACCTAAGGTCGATCTTGGAGAACACCGAGGATTCCTTCAGTTGATCGAACAGGTCGTCGATCCGAGGCAGTGGGTACTTGTTCTTGATGGTCACATTGTTCAAGGCTCTATAGTCCACGCACATCCTCTTGGTCTTGTCCTTCTTCATGGCGAAGATAACTGGTGCACCCTAGGGTGAAGTACTCGGTCAGATGTACCCTTTCTGTTCTAGGTCCTCAATATTGCTCTTAACCTCGGCTAGTTCATTAGCGGCCATCCAGTATGGGTGCTTGGATATTGGGGTGGTCCTGGGGACAAGTTCAATTCTGAATTCGATGTCCCGCTTGGGAGGCATCCCTGGCAGGTCCTCCGGGAAGACGTCCATGTATTCCTTGACCACGGGCACTTCCTCTAAGGCTAGCGAGTGAAGGTAAACCTCGCGAGGTTCACGGTTGGTCATCCGAAAAGTGATGGCTTCGCCTCCAGAACTGGTCACGGTGATGGACTTGCTGGCGTAGTCAATCACTCCCTTGTGCTTCATCAACCAATCCATACCCAGGATGAGGTCGAGTCTGGTGCATTCGATGAGGGCTGGCTCGGCCCAGAATAATACTCCTTGGATTTCTATCCTTACCTTAGGGATGAACAAGTTAGCTAAGGTTTTCTTGCCTGGAGTGGCGATCATCATGGGGCCGGGTAGAGGGAGTCATTCTAAGTCGTTTGTTTTCACAAAGTCCTCCGAGACGAAGGAGTGTGTTGCTCCAGAGTCAAACAGTACTATAGCAGGTATGGAATTTGCGGTGAACATACCGAGTATGACTTCGGGAGCTTCTCGAGCTTCCTCCGCGCTGATGTGGTTGACGCGGGCACGAACTGCCTGGTTGGGTGCTGCGCCTTGGGGATGCTTGGGGTGAGGACACTGGTGCGAGTAGTGCCCTTCCTTCCAGCAGTTCAAGCAGACGATCGGCTTTCTGTGGCGGTCCCTCATGATCGGGGCCTTGGCGGTGGGCGGCGGTTGGGCGGGCGGAGCTGGTGGAGCGGGGCGAGGATGATCGGCGTTGGATCCACTAGCAGCGTGTGGCGGCCTGAAGACGGGCTGAGGATGGTAGGCGGGTGTCGGCGGTGGAGGGACGAAGCGGGGCCTCTGAGGGTTTTCCTGATGATGCTTGAACGCAATCATCTTCCTCTTCTTGAGGTCCAACTTGTTTTGCTCAGTCTCTTGGATGAGTGCTTTATTCACCAACCATTGAAAGTCGGCGTAGTCAGTGGTTATGAGCTGAATGGACAGCTCATCCTTAAGTCCCCGGAGGAGCTTGGCCTAGCGGAGGCCGTCAGTCCGCACCACTTACGGCGCGTAGCAGGCCAGACGATTGAATTCATGGAGATACTCCATGACGGTCCAGCTTCCTTGTTGCAGGTCGCGGAACTCCTGGTGCTTAACCGCGATGACTACGGTGGGGACGTGGGCGGCGTGGAAGGCGATGGTGAACTCTGCCCAAGTCACCTCGTGGTCCTTAGGTTGGGACTCACGGTAGTTGTCCCACCATTCTACGACGGGACCCTAGAGTTGGTGAGTGGCGAATGCCACTCTCTCCCGGTCGGTGCAGGGGAGGAGGTCCAACTTTTTCCCGATGGTCCGGAGCCAATCCCCGGCCTCCATGGGGTTGGTCGTGCTGGAGAATATAGGGGGTTTCACGCGCAAAAACTCCGAGAGTTGGGGAGCGGGTGCGGGGGCTAGTGCACGTGGGATGGGCTCCACGTTCTGCTATTGCAGCCGGTCCAACTATGCTTGCTGGTACTGCATTTGAGTGAGGAGGGCGGTGATCAGCTGGTTCGGGTTTGCCATCATCTCCGCCAAGGTGGGATGGTTGGCGGATGGTGGCCTAGTCTGACGTTGGCCCGTTGCGCCCCAGTTGGGCACAACACTTCCAGGCAGACCATTGCTGGCCCCTTCTCCATTGTTGGACCCGGTGTTCTGGTTATCGGCCATCTTCTGAATACATAAGATTTTTAGTTATAAGAGAAAAGCTTTAAAACAAATTTTAACAAAAGATAGCCCAGAGGGGCTCATATATATATAAGTGGTCAAGAATGTTCATTACATCAATGTTTTTATTTAATCCACCCACAACAAAAGTTGGTGCAGGTGGTACCACAATCACAAAATTATTCAAACACCAATCAACGAAACTATCGCCTACTCGCCATCTGGGGTGGTCTCCGTGCTCTCGGAACCACGAGGGTCCCGAGGGACGGTGGGCTCAAGAAAGTTCTCGATGATGGGATTGACGACGATGGCGGGGCGTGAGGCAGGGGCGCTGGAGCTGGATGGTCCGGTGGCCGTGGGGTGTGGCGGGATCCTCTTGGGGCGAGGGGCGGGCTCGCGGATGGGCTTCTTCCTCCTCGGAATGAGGGGAATCATCTCTGCTATGTCCTTCTCCTGTTGTATGATTTTACGTTGCAGCTCGCCGTTTTGTTGGATCAAGCTCTTCGTCTCTAGACGAAGAAACTCGACCGCCTCATGGTGCTCCTCGGCATCAAGCACGGCCTCAGTATGGAGATCGTCCATGGCCTATAGAAGACACGTCTGTCGGGCCATGACCGGATCGCGATAGGAGTGGACTCCGATGTAGATGCTGCGGTGGGCACCGGGAGTGCGCTTCGGCACGAGCCGGAAGGACGAGTTTTGAAGACGATCGTCGTAGATCATCCTCAGCTCCATGAGGGCTTGGAGGGCGACGCGTTGGCACGCGACATTGAAGGTCGGGCCCACAAGCGCTGTTGTGAAGAACGGCAGGTGCTCGCTGGATCCATGGATGGTGAGGGAGACGTCGCACGGTCCCGCGAATTCTTCCATGTACACGCAATGGAACTCGGGCTCGAAGAGGAACCCAAGGAAGGTAACCATCATTCGGAGCTCCCTGACGAAGCCCTCGAAGTGGCGGCAGAAACTGTGGACTTGGTAGACCGGCATCTACAAAAACAACAAGTTGAAGAAAAGTGAGGGAAGGAACAAAGTTACGAAGTAGGTTTTCGTGAAATAGATTCTATCAAACTAAGTGCTAGGCTGGTCTGTTTGGCTTCCTACAGTCAAGTCGGCTCTGATACCATCTTGTGACGCCCCAATTTACCAAATCGGAACATTATTGAATTTCCAAAGAAAAACAATAATACAAGAGGTTCATCACGCGATAACGTAGATACGGCAAGCATTCGTTGTACGCAGACCACATTATTACATAAGAGTATAAATAAAATAAACATTGAAAAACATGACGAACACCCTCTTCAGGATCTTCTTCTTGACTGGGTCGCTACTCCAGACCATCCTCCTCATAGTAAGCAGCCTCTGAAGTGTTTGTCCAATGGATATGAGTACGAAAGTACTCAACAAGCCACCGCAAATGCAATAGTAATGCAAGATAATAACAAAGGAAGGATAATGGCTAAATGTGCGGAAAAGTACATTTTTCAGTTATTGCATTTACTGTAGTCAAGTTTAATCATGTAAAATATTAAACATGAACAATGTAGTGCCATCTAACTCGAGGAGTACGTTTTACCTCCTCGCTCAACAGTCCTTACATGTCAATTCATCATGCACACTTGTAAAAGTAAACTAACTATGGGATGTCACGCAACCCGCCCTTGACTGTGGGCTCGGCTTTTCGAAAAGATTTAAGACTCTGATTAGAGGTGTACCACTGTACCCACAAGACACGCACTCATCCCAAACACCAAAGTTTAATGAGATGACCCATACCATGGGAACTCGTGCCAAAACCTCAGCATGAAATGCTCCAAGCGATAATCAACCACTCTAGGTTTCGTCGGCGTGCCAGGCCGCATCCCGGCTAACGTCGCACCCCCTTTTGCACCACGTCGGTACAAGCCACCTGCAGGTGCTGCTTGCCCCATCTCTAAGTGGTGCCTCCGATTGGAACACTCCATACCTTAGTCAGGACTTACCCACTAGACTTGTGGTTAGTACAGAAGTGTATTGCAATGGATCCTGCAGACATGTCCTTATAGTGCCCCGGGCTTGTTTAGCGAAAGGCGAGGGAGGGACTTCCGGGAAGTATTCCGGCTCCTCGACGGCGTTGTAGTCTTCTCGATACGAATGAAATAAACATAACATTTAACTAAACAATCCAAAAATCACATAACAAGCATATAAGTTTGGATTGGGTTGAATCAAGGAAAATAAAGTTATTAAGCTTCTGAAATTGTTATAGGAATGTTTTTTTTAAAATAAATTTTTGAGTGAGTTAAGGACTTTCTAAAAAGGAATAAAAATGTATTCTAATGTGTATCAAACTTCCAACTAATTAATAAATAAAAGTTTAGGGTAAACCTATTGTTTCTATTACACTAATATGGAGAGAATAAAAGATAAATTTTCCTAAAGTTGAAATGGACACATTTTGAGTTTATCCTAAAGTTCATTTGAATACTTTATTAAATAAACATAAAACACTCAAAATTAACCTACTGTTTTATTGTGCAAACATGTAGAGAATAAAATTATGAATTTTCTGGAATTGAAATGGTTAATTTTGGAGTTAAAATGAGCAAGATATGAATTTTAGAAGTTTAAAACTATTTATGGAATTTAAATTAAACCCAAAACAGGCGTCGGTCCATGGTGAACCGAATCCACCATGAACCCGCGCACTGTGCACGTGCGCCAGATCGCAAATCGTCGTTGGATCGCGATTGGGTGGTCACTGGCGAGGCGGGGGTTTTAAGTGAAAATGGACGCATAGGATTAAGACGTACCCCTTCACTGAGATCCAACGGATCCGATTAAATCGGCCACATGGTATAACCTACACCATCCGATCGCAATCGCACGGTTGCGATCGAATCTGACACGGCACGGGTATTTTACCCATGCTGGTCGTCTTCTCCGGCGATGGCGAGCGGGCCAGGGGCCACGGCGAGCGACAACGATGAATCCTAAGGGCTAAAATGGAAAGAGCGGACTACGGGGAACATGAGGGTACTGTTGGCGCGGAGAAGATGTTCGAGTCCTCATCGGCGGTGGGGTTCTGGCGGGGTTCGTCGGTGATGGAGTGGTGGCCGAGGTCGGGGTGGCTCCTGTGGTCACAGCGGTGCAGTCATCGAGGATGGAGGGGGACTCCGGTGACGGCGAGCGGTGACTGGAGTAGGGGCGGCGGTGTGGCATTAAAACGGGTGTCACGGGCGTTCTGTTCAGCCTAAGTGCGTAGGGACGTGCGGGCTGGACGCGGTGGAGGCGTAGGGTTTAAATAGGTGCACCGGTGGGGGCAGAGGGAGCGCAATCGGGGGAGACCGAGAGTAAAACCTCTCCTCAATGTCAGCGAGCTCCTTCCGTGCATGCGCGCGCTTGATCCGAGACGACGACGCGTGGAATAAAGGGGGAAACGGTCGGCGGGGCGCGGGGGTTTGAATGCCGGGCTTAATTCGGGGGGAGGGGGTCGGGGGCAGTGGATCCGAGGCGAGTTAGGGCTCTGGCCAGTGAGGGGGGATTTGGGGGCGGATCTTGTGGGGATGACAGATCTGACAGGCGGGAGCCACCGGTCAGCGGGCGCGGGGCGAGGGCGAGGCAACGGGACGCGACCGACAGGTAGGGCCGAGGCGTCGGACGCGCGCACGGAGGGAGGGGGTCACTAACTAATGGGGCCCGTCTGTCAGTGCAGGGCGCGGGGAGGGAGTGGGCTGGGCCGGCTGGTGGAGGGAGAAGAGGGGAGGGGGTCCGTTACTGTTTAAATACTTTTCTGAATAAATTTAATTGCTGAAATTGATTTAAAATGTTTGGGTGTCCTCCAAGGGTGATAAAAATTTGTAAAAATTCTCAAAAATATATCTTGGCCTTGGGATCATATACAAAAGTTTATAGCCTCTAGTTTGGATATTTCATCTAGGTTCTATTTCATTTAAGCCTATAAGGGTATTAAAGGTATTTCAAAGTTAATCATTTCTAGAAAATATAATAAATAGTATTTTTATTTTCTCTGAAAATTTGGGGTGTTACAGTTCCAGGTGCAAGCGAGGGCATTGGTTTGTCGCACTCGGGGCACTATAAGGACCGGTCTGCGAGATCCATTGCAATACACTTGCATACTAACCACAAGTCTAATGGGTAAGTCATAACTAGAGGTATGGGGTGTTCCAACTTGAAGCACCATTTGGAGATGGATTAAGCAGCACAAACGGGTGGCTTGTACCGACGAGGCACAAAAGGGGGCACGATGTTGGTCCAGTGCGCTGGCATGCCGGCGAAACCTAGAGTGGGTGTTATTGGGTTGGAGCGTCTCATGCTAAAGGTTTTGGCATGAGTTCCCATGGTATGGGTCATCTCGTTACACTTTTGTGTGCGGTGATGAGTGTGTGCCTTGTGGGTACAGTAGTATACCTCTAATCAGAGTTTAAATCTTTTCGAAAAGCCGAGCCCACGGTCAAGGGTGGGTTGTGTGACATCTCGCAGTTAGTTTACTATTATGAGTGTTGCATGATGAATTGGCATGTAAGGACAGTTGAGCGAGGAGGGCTGACTATACTCCTCGAGTTAGATGATGTTGAATTGTTCATGTTGTTGATTTCAAAAAATAGCATTAATGGTTAAGATTGTCAAAATATCAATTTTGGTAATTTGGGCCAAAAATACACATGTCCTAGATTAGACCGAAGCCCTACAGGGCCGAAGGCCCATCAAGCTGTGGGCTTCGGAAGCTTCCAGCGAGCCTGCTACCTTCGACCCGAAGGCCTTCGAAGGCCCACCTCGCCGAAGCTTCGGCTCGAGGAGCAGACTTCAGTGGGCCTGGCCAAAGGCCCACTTCAGGCTGAGTTCTAGAGATAGAATTTGAGTCTGATTCTGGCTATGTTTTATCCCTACGCGTGATTAAGTCGAGTCCTATCAGATTAGGCTTAGAGATTAGGAGTCTAGCCCCTACAAATATAGGGGTGAGGCCGGTTCATTAACCCCCCTAACACAGATCAACACAAAGCCCTAGCTTTGAACCATACCTTTACTTTTACCTTTACTTTTCTGCAATCTTCGTGGGTTTGCCTGGAAGCCTTTCGACGGTCACTTCGGAATAGTGGTAATCCTTGTTACTTCACTTGTGAAGTATCCGTTAATCTACGTATTAGATTACTATCGCCTTGTTACTTCGCTTGTGAAGTATCCGCTAATCTGCGTAACAGATTGCTACCTTCGCTCCTTGTGCAGGTTTTCACGTTCGGAGCTACTTCGCCAGAGGTGTCCGAAGCTAAGAGATTGGTTTCGGAGGCTGCCTAAAAACCCCTAGGTGGAAATACTACTTCGACTACCCATGCCGGACCGTCACGCTGTTGTCGGTTTGACCGAGTCCCACTTCAGACGAAGTCACGCCAGCGCGTTGCGTCTGAGTTATTTTATCGTGTTAGAAACTTCGCGCCGAACCCCGTTGTTCGGAGGTGATTGTCACGTCAAGATCTGTTCGGAGCTAGTCTTCGGCCAAATCAGTCTAAACGCCAAAGACACCCTTCGGCGGGACCCTTCGCATCAGACACCGAAGGTACTCTTCGGTGACACCCTCCGCATTGTACACTTCGAATCAGCCAGGCTACGCTCGGCTTGCTGATTTGTTCTGTCTAATATATTTCTTTCGGCTAATTGGATTATTTCTGTGTGATCTGATTACCTGGCGACTCCACCACTCTTACGACGGTTAAGGGTAGTCGGAACACGACGTCGGTGTTGTGTTACACTTAGGCTTGTCCCTAAGTATCTACACACTTTTGGATCATCGAACTGACCCAAGTACGGGGACACGTTTTTGTGTCAACACATGTTTATTATTCTGTACAATTAAACTTGACCACATTAAATGATGCAACTTAAAAATGTACTTTTCCGCACTTTAAGCCCTTATCATGCCCTTGTTATTACCCTGTATTACTATTGCATTCTCGGTGGCTTGTTGAGTACTTTTGTACTCATACCTGTTGACCAAATCTTTTAGACGATGAGTTCTATGAAGACGGAAGTCTGGAGTAGCTGTCCCAGTCAAGGAAGCGACCCTAAAGAAGATGTTCATCGAGTTTATTATTTTAGTAGTTTCTTTTATTTTTAACTTTTGTGTAATAATGCGGTCTGCGAGCCACGATTGTTTGACGTATGTACGAGGTCGTGTGATGAACATCTTGAATTTATTGATTTTCTATGGAAATTCAATAAAGTCCCAGTTTGGTAAAAATCGGGACCGTATGTACGTTGTCACATGATGGACATCTTGTTATTATTGTTTTTCTGTAGAAATCCAATAATGTCTGGATTTTGTTGAATCCGGGCGCCCCCACAAGATGGTATTAGAGCCGACTTGACTGTAGGAAGACAAACGAACCAGCCTAACACTTAGCTTTACAAAATTTATTTCATAAAAACCTAACTCATATTTTTCCTCTCTATTACTCTTTAAACTTGTTTTATTTGTAGATGTCTGTCCACCTCGTCCACAGCTTCTGCCGGGACCGCGAGGGATTCATCTGGGAGCTCCAGATGATGGTGACCTTCCTCGGATTCACTTTCGAGCCAAATTTCCATGGGGTGTACATGGAGGAGTTCGCACGTCCTTGTGACATTTCTGTCGCAATCAACGGATCCGGAGAGCACCTCCCCTTCTTCATGGCGGCACTCGGAGGTCCAACCTTCGACATTGCTTGTCAGCGCGCTGCCTTCTAGGCCCTCACGGAACTGAGGATGATCAACGACGATCATCTTCGGGACTCTTCCTTCTGCCTTGTGTCGTTGCATACCTTCGGCGCCCACCGCAGCATCTACGTCGACTTCCTCTCCGACCGCGATCCAGTCATAGCCAGGCACACCCATCTCCTCTAGGCCATGGACAATATTCACACCGAGGCCGTGCTTGACGCCGAGGAGCACCACGAGGCAATTGTGTTCTTTCATCATGAGACGAAGAGCTTGATCCAGCAGAACGGTGAGCGGCAGCGCAAGATCATCCAGCTACAGAAGGACATCATAGAGATTCTTCCCCTCACTCTGAGGCGGAAGAAGCCCATCCGAGAGCCCACCCCTCGACCTAAGTGGGTTACTCCGCCTCTAGAACTTGCAGGACCACCCAGCTCCAGCGTCGTTGCCCCGAGGCCCACCATCGTCCCCGACCCACTGATCGAGAACTTCACCGAGCCCAACGTCCCCTAGGATACTCGTGGTTCCGAGAGCACTGAGACTGCCTCAGGCAATGAGTAGATTACATCAGGCGATAGTCCTCGATTGATTGTTTTATGTTTGTTTGTTCAATGTGGTACCCTCTATAGTGAATTGTGCTATAGAAGGGATAAAAATAAGAGCTTCAATGTAATGAACAATCTAGTACCACTTATAATAAACTATGAATTATTTTGGGTAAAATCTTCTAAGTACTTTTTCTTATACTTGGGAATGTTGTTGTCTTCATAAATGGCTGACAATTGGACCGTCTGCAGTAGCAGAACATGGAACCTGCCCCTCGTTAGCAAGCCCTCGCACCCACCCCAGCGCCTCAACTCTCTGAATTTTTGCACGTAAGGCCCCCCGTCTTTTCAAGCACAACAAACCCAATGGAGGAAGGCGATTGGCTAAGGACCATTAGAAAGAAGTTGGATCTCCTCCCGTGCTCGGACCAAGAGCGAGTGGCGTTCGTCGTTCAACAGCTTCAAGGACCCATCACGGAATGGTGGGATAACTATCGTGAATCTCAACCTAAGGATCACGAGGTGTCGTGGGCAGAATTCACTATTGCCTTCTGAGCCGCTCATGTCCCCGTCGGAGTCATCGCTGTGAAGCAACAAGAGTTCCAGGATCTGCAACAAGGAAATCGGACCGTCGTGGAGTATCTCCATGAGTTCAACCGGCTGGCCCGATATGCGCCAGAGGAAGTTCGTACGGATGCCGCTCGCTGGGCCAACTTCCTTAGGGGACTGAAGGATGAGCTCTCCATCCAGCGCGTCGCCACGGACTATGCTAACTTCCAACGGTTGGATCTCAAGAAGAGAAATATGATCGCCTTCAACCATCACCTGGGGAATGTCCAAAGGTCCCACTTCGTCCCTCCACCTCAAGCACCTACCTACCATCCTCAACCCGTCTATAGGCCACCGTACACCTTTAGTGGCTCAAGTGCCGGGAATCCTCGCCCCGCTCCACCAACTCCATCCGCCCCACCAGCACCGGCCGCGAAGACCACCATGCTGAGAGATCGGAATGGCAAACCGGTCATCTGCTTCAACTGCCGAAAGGAGGGGCACTACTCTCACCAGTGCCCTCACCCTAAGCAACCCCAAGGCGCTGCACCCAACCAAGCGGTTCGCACCCGAGTCAACCACATCAGTGCTGAAGAAGACTAGGAGGCCCCCGAAGTCGTGCTCGGTATGTTCACCACAAATTTCATACCCGTAGTAGTATTGTTTGACTCTGGGCAACACATTCTTTCGTATCCGAAGATTTTGTGAAAATAAATAACCTAGAAGTACTCCCTTTGCCTGCACCAATGATGATCACCACCCCCGTCAAGAAAACCCTAGCTAATCTATTCAGCCCAAGGAAAGGATAGAAATGTAAGGGGTGTTATTTTGGGCCGACTCATTCCTTATAGATTGCAAGGGCCTAGATCTCATCATAGGTATGGATTGGTTGATGAAGCACAAGGGAATGACAGACTGCGCCAGCAAATCCGTCACCGTGACCAGCAATGAAGGAGTCTCCATCACCTTCAAGATGGCTACCCGCAGCCTGAGAGGGGTGTCGCTTCACCATATGACGTTAGAAGAGGTGCTTGTAGCCCGAGAATACCCAAACGTCTTCCCTGAGGATCTGCCAGGGATGCCGCCCAAGAGGGACATCGAGTTCAGGATTGAGCTTGTACCCGGAACCACACCCATCTCCAAGCGCCCGTACCATATGGCCGTAAATGAGCTAGCTGAAGTGAAGAGTAATATTGAGGAGCTTGAGCAGAAGGGATACATCCGACCGAGTACCTCACCTTAGGGTGCACCGGTCATTTTCGCCTTGAAGAAGGACAAAACCAAGAGGATGTGTGTGGATTACAGAGCTTTGAATGAGGTAACCATCAAGAAAAAATTCCCTCTGCCTCGAATCGATGACCTGTTTGATTAGTTGAAAGGATCCTCGGTGTTCTCCAAAATCAATCTCTGGTCAGGCTACCATCAGCTAAGAATCAGAGAAGAGGACATCCCCAAGACTGCCTTCACGTTCCGTTATGGACTATATGAGTATACTGTGATGTCCTTCGGACTCACGAATGCCCCCGCATTCTTCACGAACATGATGAACAATGTCTTCATGAAATTCTTGGACAAGTTCATTGTGGTCTTCATCAACAATATCCTCATCTATTCCAAGAAAGGAAGAACATGAAGCCCACCTCCATCTGACCCTGGGGAAGTTAAGAGAGCAACAGTTGTCATTTGAGGTTAAATTTCTCGGCCATGTCATATCTGCCGGAGGGATAGCAGTGGACCTGACCACCGTGGAAACAGTGACCAATTGGTTGCAGCCAACGAATGTGTCTGAAATCCATAGTTTTCTAGGACTGGCCGGATATTGGTGGGTCATCATGTAGAGAAATATTGGTGGGTCAGCATGAAGAGAGAGATAGCTGAGTATGTGGAAAGGTGTGACACTTGTCAGCGAGTCAAGGCAGAGCACCAAAGACCCGCTGGATTATTGCAGCCCCTCATGGTTCCCTAATGGAAGTGAGAAGAAGTAGGAATAGATTTCATCATGGGATTGCCCAGAACCCAAGACGAATATGATTCTATCTGGGTGATCATTGATCGACTCACCAAGGTGGCTCATTTCATTCCCGTCAAGACGACGTACAGTGGCTCGAAGCAAGCTGAGCTATACATGACCCGAATCATGTGCTTACATGGGGTTCCAAAGAAGATTGTGTCAGACTGAGGTAGTCAGTTCACCTCCAAGTTTTGGAGGAATCTTTAGGAAGAGCTCGGCACCAAGCTGAACTTCAGCACCGCTTACCATCCGTAGATCGATGGTAAGACCAAAAGGGTGAACCAAGTATTGGAGGATATGCTTAGATCCTGCGCCTTAGATTTTAGTGGAATGTGGGACAAGAGATTGCCCTATGCAGAGTTATCCTACAACAACAGCTATCAGGTCAGCCTGCAGATGTCACCATTTGAGGCGTTATATGGATGTAAGTGCAGAACGCCGCTACTCCAGGATCAGACTGGAGAGTCACAGTTATTCAGGACGAATATTCTGTGAGAAGCCGAAGAGAAAGATAAGGTCATCAGGGATAGGCTAAAGATAACCCAGTCCCGACAAAAGAGTTATGCTGATAACCGACGAAGAAACTTGGCTTTTGTAGAAGGCGATTATGTCTACCTCCGAGTCACTCCCCTCTAAGGTACCCAGATGTTTAACATGAGAGGAAAGTTAGCTCCCCGCTATGTTGGACCCTTCCAGATCATTCGTCGGCAAGGAGAAGTTGCATATCAGTTGGAGCTACCACCATCTTTGGTAGGAGTCCATGATGTGTTTCACGTCTCTCAGCAAAAGAAATGCCTTCGAGTACCCACCGAACAGGAAGAACTCCAGCAGCTCAATATCCAAGAAGACCTGACCTACATCGAGGAACCAGTTCAGATCCAAGAAATCAAGAAAAGAGTAACCAAGAGTCGAGTAGTGCGCTTCTGTAAGGTTCAGTGGGATAACCACCCCATCGAGGAAGCCGCCTGGGAAAAAGAGGAAGAGCTAAAGACCCAATACCTCGAGTTATTCGAGAAACTTTCCGAATCTCGAGGATGAGATTCTCTGTAAGGGGGATAGGTTTGTAACCGCCCAAATTTCCAAAGGTAAGAATAAAATTTATAAATATACTTTCTGGAAAAGGATTATTTTTAATTTTTCTTAAAGCTAAAAATGACCAAATAAATAGGAATCTAGAGAAATAATCCAAACGAGAGTCTGAGAAAATTATATTATGATCTTAGGACCAAGATATATTTTTGAGAATTTTACAAATTTTTAGGACCTTTGCTAGGAGCCCAAAAATTTTAAATTAATTTCAGCAATTATTTTTATTCAGAAATTCATTTCAACAGTAATGGGCCACATCTTTCCCTTCTCCCTCCACATGCCAGCCCAGCCCACTCAAACCCCACACCCCTCCCTAACAGGTGGAGCCCACCTATCAGTCTCCTCCATCTCTCCACGCGCGCGCCCGAGCCCGGCCCCACCTGTCGGTGCCAACCCACTCACCAATACTCGCACGCTGACCAGGCGTCCCCACCGGTCAGCGTCGACCGCTGCCGCACCCGTGCCCTCACACACCCGCTGACAGTGGCCCCCCACTTTTAGCTTCATCTTCCCCGCATCGCCCCGCCCCCAAATTGCACCGGCCAAAACCCTAGCGCTGCCATTACTTCGCTGTCGGCCCCTTCCATAAAATTGATGTCGGATTATTGCTCCCCACAATCCCAGGACCTCTTTCCCCCATTCAATCGACGCGTTAAGGCCCGAGATCACTAGAGTTCATGCATGGCAGGTTCGGCATGAAATATGGAAACCCCTTTCCATGTATACTATCTACCATCCTCACTATCGACGCCTCTATAAGAACCCCCGCACTCTGCCGCGTTCAGCCCTTGGTTCACCGCGTAGCCTTCGCACGATCAGAGCGCCCCAAACACGTTTTTAGTGTCACCCCTCTGTCCGGACTCCAGCCACTGCTCACCATCGTCGGAGCCCTCCTCCACCGCCGATGACCGCACCAACGTGACCGCCGTCACCTCCCCATCCCCAGCCACCCCTCCGTTCCCTCTGAAGACCGCTGGAGCTCCATCGTCGACGAGGACCCGAACACTCCAGCCACCTCCGCTCGTCTCCGGCCACAACCCGACGACCTCAGGCCCCCACATCGGTACCGTCATGCACCCCTCACTGCCCCATTTCCATTTATGCACTCCGTTGGGACCGCCTGCCATTGCCGTCGCCAGAGAAGATGACCGCCACGGGTAATTAACCTTGTCGTGTTGGATTCAACCTTCGCCGCTCGATTTGATTCGAGCGATCAAGATTAAAAGCCATTCGAATTCAATCGGGACCGCTCATCTGATCGAAAAGGTATCACGCGATCTCAGCCCTTGAATCTTCATTAAATCTAGGTCGTAGATCTGTACCGGTTTGGTTGTTTTAATCTCAACTGTTAGTTTTCATTTAAAACACCCGTGTATTTTGTGGACGCCCGATCTCGATCTGATGGTTGGTTTGGATCTGGCCCACGCGCATTGTGCGCGGGTTCACGGTGGACTCGGCTCACCATGGACCGGCAACTGTTTTAGGATTTAAATTAAATTCCAGAAAATGATTTAAACTTCAAAAATTCATAACTTCTTCAAATTAACTCCAAATTTTACCATTCAAATTTTAGAAAATTCATCTTTTTATTCTCTACATCCCGGACCAATTTAATTGACATTTTGTACTGTTTATCATTCAAAAAACCAAGAGCATTGTTTTAAACTTTAAAAATTCATATTTACCCTCATTTTAACTCCAAATTTGATCATTTCAATGTTAGAAAGCCTCTCTTCTATTTTTTTACAACTTTAGCCCTTTTAAATGAAAATGGTTGTACTGTTTATTTTTGTAAGTTTAAATTATTTGTTGTTGTTCTCATTTTGTGTGCCGCGAAGACTACGACGCCGTTGAAGAGCCGGAGTACTACCCGGAAGTTCCACCATCACCATTTGCCGAGCAAGGCAAGTCACCAAACTAATTTTTGAGCATATTGAACATAGTTTTCTTAAAATATCGCTAAAACCTAGTTTACTATTATGAGTGTTGCATGATGAATTGGCATGTAGGAACTGTTGAGCGAGGAGGGCTGACTGTACTCCTTGAGTTAGATGATGTTGCATTGTTCATGTTTATTATTCTGTACAATTAAACTTGACCACATTAAATGCTACAACTTAAAAATTATTTTTCCGTACTTTAAGCCCTTATCATCCCCTTGTTATTACTCTGCATTACTATTGTATTCTCGGTGGCTTGTTGAGTACTTTTGTACTCCTACCCATTGGAAAACACTTTAGAGACTACGTACTATGAGGATGATGGTCTGGAGTAGCAACCCAGTCAAGGACACGAGACTGGCAGAGATGTCCATCACATAGTCTCATTTTCATAGTTTCTTTTAATTTTATACTTGTGTAATAATGTGGTCTGTGAACCACGAATGATTGACTGTATGTACGTTGTCGCGTGATGGACATCTTGTTATTATTGTTTTTCTGTGGAAATTCAATAATGTTTGGATTTTGTTAAATCCAGGTGCCCCACATTTCCAAAAGAAGTCATGATCGATACAACGGTATTCAATCATGGAGTTATTGCAAGGTGAAGCAACTTTACCTGAAGGGCCACAACTTTCAAGATTGCAGCTAAGAGTTCGGAATTATCATGTAATCAACGGTATTCTTTACAAGGCCAGAGTATGTTCCCCCCTACTCCGATGTATTTCTCAAGCCGAAGGTCAAGACATACTTCGAGAAATTCATGAAGGCCTTTGTGGTAGCCATCTGGCCCTTTGAGCTTTAGCAGGAAAAACACTTCGCCAAGGGCTTTATTGGCCTACAATAGTAGCTGATGCGGAGATCTTAGTCCACACTTGCCAAGGTTGTCAATGGATGGGAAGACAAAGTCATCGTCAGCCAACAACTCTTCAAGTCATTGCTCTAGTTTGGCCTATGGCCAGATGGGGCATGGATCTCATTGGCCCCTTCCTAGTAGCAAAAGGAAATCTGAAATTTGCAGTGGTATCAATTGAATATTTTTCCAAGTGGGTCGAAGCAGAACCCCTCACAGCTATCACTTCAAATAATGTACACAAATTCTTTTGGAAGAACATTATATGCATGTTCGGAGTGCCTCGACAGCTCACAGTCGACAACAGGACCCAATTTGATGCGGAGCCCTTCAGGAAGTTTTGCGAAGACCATGGCATACAAATGTGTTTTGTAGCTGTGCGTCATCCTCGGTCTAATAGAGCTGTCGAACGAGCTAATGGTAATATTTTATCAGGGCTGTGGACTGAGGAACTCCCGAAGATTTTATGGTCCATTCGGACGACTCAAACGAGGTCCACAGGTTTTACTCCTTTCAGATTACTATTCGGAGATGAAGCTATGAGGCCGACGGAGCTCAAAGGGGATCTCTTTGCACCACCGAACCTGAAAAAGAAGATGAAAGGCAAGCTTCGCTAGATTTAACAGAAAAAACAAGGCTTCGTGTTGTTGCCAATTTGTCGAAATATCAGCATCAGACGAAGGCTTGGTATGACCCGAAGGATAAGCTTAATGAATTTAAACCAGGTCATCTAGTTTTGCGAAGCATCATAGCACCAGGGAAATTAGGAAATAAGTGGGAAGGTCCATACATCATTCTACGTTTAGGACGCCCTGGTTATTTTAAACTTGCTAATTTAGAAGGCAAAGAGTTAAAGCATGCATGGCATGCGAAGCACCTGAAGCGATATTTTGCATATGGGCTACTTGTAATCATCTATAAACACCTTCTGAATAAATAAAGCTCATGGTTCTGATAATGCCTACATCTCAAACACTCCATACTTCTAGTGGACGAACTAGAGGACGGACTTCGAACCACTGGTTCGAAGCTTCCGACGAGGTGGGAAAGTCACAAAAAACGGATTCCAAGCCACCGGCTTGAAAGCATTCATAAAAAGAGTCCAAGGAGACCAAATGATACGGATTCCAAGCTCCGGCTTGAAAGCATCCGTAAAAAGAGTCCAAGGAGACCACTATGCGGATTCCAAACCACCGGTTTGATAGCATTCACAAAAAGAGCCGAAGGAGGCCAAACAAAACAGACTTCGAGCTGATAGCTTAAAACGTCTGTAAAAAGAGTCCAAAGCGACCATTTTTATCGGATGCTAAGGTATCCAAAAAGAGTCCGATGGGACTACATTCAAACAAAAAGGTACTAAGTTACCAGTTTTCAGACTCCGAATTAGTAGAGTCGAAGACATTTTTGAGATATTAGTCAATATCTAATTTGATAAGGGGCTCTGAGCCTCCGAAATTGTGCTCCTAACTAATGTTCTTTTTGTTGTGCGTAACCACCTTCGAACATTTCAAAGTTGCTTACACCCAAAGAGGGGCTAGGAAGTAGGGAAACAATTTTGAAACTTTAATCTTTATCATTCCAACAGATTACATTACATCATGAAAAATCAGTATCTTTGTCGAGAAGGAAACAAAGACCTCTTCGATCCCTAGAACTACTGTTGAAACTAGAATGACTTCGAAGGCGACTCATTCCAGAGCCAGGAGTTTTAATAACTTTACGTTTAACCCTCTTCCCTCCTTTGGAAGCTCGGAAGTCCTTCTACTCTTGCTGAAGTTCGGCCCAGGTCCGAAGTCGCTCGGGGCTTCTTTCCCAGCTTTGAAGTATTTCAGGGATTTTTTCTACTTGCTCTTCGGTAGTTTTTTCTTCTTCGGACCATTCAATGTCCTCAGAAGATGAAGGTTCTAAACTGACTTCTTTTTCCTCCTTTTTAATATAAGATAATATATCTTTACATATTTCAGGCATAACTTCACCGGAGCTGCCTCGAGGAATTGAAAATCGAGGGCGTTTGTGAGGTCTTAGAGCTTCGAAGGTAGCCCATAGCAGGCGAAGCTCTTCGTTAACTTCTAGAACTTCGAGTTCATCCAAAAAAGGTTGGAAAGCCTAAAAACATTTCCAAATAAATCTTTTCATTCATAAAGGATAAAAGCATAAATTTTTACATAATCGGAGCCCTAAGGAGAACTAGACCTTCGGGTCCGAAGGGGGTTGGCTGCTCGAAGGTTGCAACCATGCTTGCTTTTGGCGAAGTCCTTCGTCAATCCATGTCTTGATCATTGATCGGCCTTCAGCTCTCCAAGATGGTTGGAAGGCTTCCCAAGCTGCAGCCACATCAACAAAAGGAGTTAAGAGCCGGTCATCGCCGAAGTTTACGGGAGTCGCCTCTGGTTCTGGTGCTACTGATAGCCCTAAATCCTCGTAGTAGCGAAGAAATCCGAGAGCAACTACTTGGCTGGAGATCTCTCCATACCTAATACTTGTTGTCTTCATAGTCTTCGCTGCTGCTTGGATCATTTTCAGTCTTCACAGCAGAGTGATGTCGCCAGCTGATGGTAAAGTCCAAGAAGTCCCGAAGTACTCCAGGACACCCCGAAGGTTGTCCATGGTTTCTAAGTCTACCTTCTCACACTTTGCCTTGTCTTCGGACAAAGCATCCTTCGACGAACACAGCTCGTCTATCAAAGATGATAGCCTAGCTACCTCCGTAACCAAAGAGTTCTTTTATCCAAGTAAATTGTTGGCCTCGTCCGACAACTTCAACTGCTCCTCTCGGAGCTTAACCAACTCAGTCCCTGCGGTTGCCTGCTCCCTCCACAATTTTTCCACTTTGGCCCGAAGCACGATATGATCAGCTTCGAGCTTCCGGTTGGCAGCCTCCAAACCAAGTCTGGATTTCCTTTCTGCGGCCACCATTTCGTCCAAGCCAGAGGTCCGAACCTCAAAGCTGACAAGACTCCCCTAAAGAGTCGTTATCTTCTCTTTGAGTCGGTTACACTCTCGCTCATTTGACACGGCCGCAGCTCGAGCAAAGACTATTAGCTGCGAAGGAAGAAAAGAACAATGTAAGCAAACTATTTACATGTTTAAACTAACTCTGTTGTTGCAGATACTTCGTACCTGATAGGCTGCCCGCCCCAAGGCCGCATCCAACTTCGACCCCTCCGCTTCACCGAGAATAGCTACCAAGTCGGTCTCCCCAACCTCGTGACTAGCCCGAGCCAGAGGCTCTAGCAAAGTCCGAAGTCCAGTCCTTCGCTCCAGAAAAGGAGCTAGGAGGGGAGCCTTGACAAGTCTCTATGATCATCTTCAATCGGAGAAGAGCCGGAGCGCAGCGCCGCGTCCTCGGAGACTTCTGTGGATTGGCCCCCTTCCGTAGATTGGCCTCCGTCGGTAGACTTTGATGGGGTTAATCCGGGAGTTGGAGCAGGCAAAGGTTCCACCTTTCCTTTACCTTTTCCAGGCCCCATTTGCATGGCTACCTCCGGAATTGGCTTCGGAGATTTTGAAGCCTCGGGTGCAGTCTTCGTGGCAGGGGTCATCTCTGAGGAACCATGTTGAAGAGCATGGGTCTTATGCTCCAGATGTGATGAGTGATTGTTAATGGAAGTCAAAGAAGAGACATGAAGACCTACCGTGTCTAGGGCGCATGTGACTCAGGTACACGGGCAGCGAGCGATAGCCGGGAAGAGGAGCCGCGGAGTCGAGCTGGCCCAATCCGAGTACATGGGCTAGGAGCGGTAGAGGATCCACTGGTCTGTTGACCGAGGTTTGACTCAGGTACATGGGCGGCGAGCGATTGCCGGGCTGAGGAAGCTGCGGAATTAGGTCAGCCCAATCCGGGTACCCGGTGCGAAGACGATGGACGCTTTGTCAGTTTCGACGCAAAACTGACAACCAATGATTATCTCTATTTAGGATTTTAACATTCAGTATTTAAGTCCAAAATATTTGTTATTCGAGTCAGTTGAATATTCTAAGGGTATTTTAGTATTTTAGTAATTTTATTTTAGAGTCACTGTAATTTACCCTAGGTGTAAATTAGTATTTTCCATGTATTAGTGGGTTGCCTATAAATAGGCCCCAACCCCCTAGGGTTAGGGTTGACTGCTTTTTCAGAATTAATCTATAGTCCACGAATTCGATTTTGGCTGCAAATTTTTTGGATCTGAATATTTTTCCGATGTCGTCGTCGAAATTTTTTTCTCCGTGTGTTCCTTGTCTCTAGCGCGGCCGATGCAGAGCAATAGGCGTGGGCAGCCAAGGCGCCACTACAGCCTGCACAATGTGGCACAGCAGCCCACAAGCTGGCGGTGCTTTTTCACGGCACGTAGGGGCAGGTGCACACGGCAGCCGGGCAGCTAGCCGAGTCATCATCACGCGTGGAGACGCGAGACGCCTGGACTCGAGGCAAAATCGATGTGCAGTCAGCTAGCGTGGCAGCCAGCACTGCTTGCGTGCGCCGACGGTTGTGTGCTTTACGGCATGGCTAGAGGAAGCAGCGAGTGAAATTGTTTTTGGCACGCAGCGCGAGGCGAGCTGCGGCACGGCTTATTTGTTAGCAGCGCATGCGGCACTCCGTGCGCAGTGCATGCAGCAGGCATGCCTTTTTCTTAGCAGCAGCAACACGACATCAAGTGGCGACTCATCATCGGTAGCAGATGCCGGCGTGTGAGCAGGTTTGTTTGCCACAACAGGAAGCCACGACAGATGCAGGTTAGTGTTTGATCTCCTATTTTTCAGTTAGATCAAGTAATAATTATATATCTTTAATTAAAATATAGATAAGTTAGTTATTTAGTAGTTATTTCGTTTATCTGCTAGATTTTATTAGTACTCTCATATTATTTATTTAAATAATTTTAATATGCTTGTATAAAAAAAGGTATTAGTTGCAGTAATATTTTTTTGATTTACATGCAATATTTTAATTTTATTTCTCAATTAATTTTTGGATGATCTATGTTTTATTCGGTTGATTAGTATTATATTTTTAGACTGCAATCCGAATTATTATTGATTTATTTAGGTATTTTGCCTACGCCATTGAATATTTCTAGTACCCATTTTTATTCACTACAGTTATTTTATTTAGTTCATTTTAATTTTTAAATATCATTTTAATTAGGACAACAGTCATTTTTAGGCTAGACATCTTTAGTTCTTGTGACCTGCTTTGCTACTGTTGTTTGTCTGTCAAGTTGTGTAGGGTGTTGGGTTTAAGCTTTTGTTTCGTAAGAATTTTTCGGCGCCCATTCACCCCCCTCTGGTCACTACTTTCGGTCCTACAAGTGGTATCAGAGCAAGGTTAGGGTTTTTCCATACCTTAACCGGTTCTAAAACCAGGTAGTCATCATGGCTTCCTCTGGTAAAATCCCGTCCCTTGAAGCTTTTGGCTACACTTATTGGAAGACTCGCATGCGAGCCTATCTTATGAACCAGAGCTAGGACATTTGGGATATTTGTGCTCACCCTACTTTTACTATACTTCCTGTTGCTGAGCGCGATTCTCCTGATATAATCACCCAACACCAAAACAATAGCAAAGTGGTGAACATTTTATTCTCTGGTCTAGGTCCTAGTGAGTTTGAGCGTATTAGCCATCTCGACACTGCTCGAGAGATCTGGGCTACCCTCCAAGCACACCATGAGGGGACATCTCAGGTCAAGGCTAGTCTCTATCAGACCTACCGGCGTGAGTATGAAAATTTCTCACAGAAGTCGGGTGATACTGTTGAGGCTTTGTTTGGTCGTTTTCAAACGATCATTAACAAGCTTCGGGCCAACAAGGCCAATCGTGATCAACTGGTCTCAAATCATGAACAGGCGCTCAAGGTTCTTCATACCTTGGACCCTAAGATCTGGGAGATCAAGGTTTCTTCTATTGTTGAGAGCGCTTCCTATGATACCTTGACTGTCGCAGAGCTTTTTAGTAAGCTCAAGGCCTCAGAGGTTGATATCCAGTTGAGATGAAATCTCACTGGTTCTGGCTCAAAAACTCTGGCCCTTGCGACACCGTCTGCTAATCCTACTGCCGTGAGTTGTACTGCATTTTCTTTGATGTCTTTCTCTGAGGATCAGCTTGATTCGCTAAGAGATGATGATCTGTGTTTGTTTAACAACCGGGTGCGACGTGTCTATGATAAACGAATGTTTAAAAGACACGGCACAAAATCCAAATGGTTTGAGTGTGGTGATCTAGGTCATTTCATCGCCGACTACCCCAAGCGGAAGAGCTACAAGAAGGGAACTAGCGGTAACTCCTACGACTCCAGCAAGCACGACAACTCCACTTTCACAAAGGGCAAGCCTAAGAAAAGATTCTTCTGAAAGGCTCTAAAGGACTACAAGCGTGAGAACAAGAAGCGAGACAAGGCCTTCTTCGGCGAGATGGAGAAAAGCTACTCCAAGAGATCTTCGTCTTCCTCCTCGTCTTCAAGTTCAAGTGATGAAGAGTTCATGATCAAGAAGGAGAAGGACGGGGACAATCTGGCAGGCCTCTGCTTCATGGCTCTTGGGGATAATGAAGAAAAGGGCTCCTCCGACGACTCCGATGACGACGACGATGAAAAGGTATCTTCCTATGAACAAGAAGTTGTTAATTTACTAGAACATAACTGTCAAGAGTTGAAGTATCGGGAGAAACTGCTTAGAGGGGCTAAAAAGAGGATAGATGAGCTTGAGAGTAACTTGCCATGGCGAATAGCAAGATTGAGAGTCTGTCTTCTTCCCCTTGCTTGGGTGGTAGTAGTGAATGCCCTAACTATGAGGTGTTGTTGTGTGACCTGACGACTCTGAAGTCTAGGTACACAGAGAGAGTAGATGAGAGAGACGCTATGGCCACTGAGCTTGAAAGCGCTCAGCTGGAGCTAAAAGATGCTCATGCCACTGTCGTCGTGCCTTGTGTAGACTGCCCATCCCATTTAGCTAGTATAGCCGAGCTGAGAGCTAAGAGTGATGAGCAGGTGGGAGAGTTAGTTGGAGTGAGAGCTGAGCTGGAGGAAACTAAGCTAGAGCTTGAGACCTTGTCAATTCCACCCACTGTTTGTAAGAACTGCTTGTCCCTAAGATTGGAGTTGATCAAGCTAAAAGCTGAGAAGTCTGTCGAAGTTGATAGAGAGTGTGAGATCTGCTTGTCTCAGGTGGAGGTGTTAGCTTCCTTGAGAGAGGAGCTAGCTGATGTTCAGAATAAGAACTTTTACCTCCGTTAGATCCTGAGTTGGATTAGTACCAGAGAGCCACAGCTCGGCATGATGATCCAGCAGTTCAAGAGGCAAGATGGGTTTGGGGTAGGTTACACCTATACCAAGGATAATTTTGAGAGTGTCATTAGCCGAGCAGTGCAGTGGAGTAAGATGACCCCTGAACAGAGATATCCCAAGACTCACTCCACTGAGTCCTTTCAGGTTAGTCAGCCCAAGGATGGATTGTTCCAAGAACAACCTAAAGCTCCACCCAAGAACCAAATTTGGGTCCCAAAGCCTAAACCTCTTCACACTTCTCTTGATTCTTTACATGGACCCTCTCACACCAAAGATACTACACACAACACCACCAAGCCTAAGAATCCCAAGCCTCAACCACATCCCAAGAAGCCTACCTATCACTGTGAGTTTTGTCAGAGAGACGGGCATCTTGAGGAGTTTTGCTTTAGGACGAAGCGAGTTGAGAGAGCAGAGAGAGCTCAAGGTGGGCAGGAGCAGTTCTACCAGCAGGATGGTAGACAAAGAATTCCTCGACGTAGAGAGAGGCTAGAGGCTAGGCCACGTCGTGTAGGTGGTGGTAGAGGAGACGGTTTTTATGACCATGCTCCGAAGGGTGCTTTTCGTTCCGGCAGAGCTCCAGATCATTATGGATATGGTTTTGGACCTCATGGCCGTGATTTTAGGCAGAACCGAGGATCGCGCTTTGAGTCGCGTTTTGGTCTAGACTCATATGATTCTTTCTGCTTTCCTACTTACGAGTAGATGGCTTGACACTGGTTTAGCACCTTTGCTAAACCTGGTGTTGGACCGTTTGCTCCCACTCATGACCATTGATCTTGCATGATCGAGGACTGGAGGACGTGTGGATCATGGATTTAGGATGTCCTCGTCACATGACGGGACACCACGGATGGTTCTCCAGCCTCTCTCCCCGAGCTCCAAGGAATACATTACTTTCGGGAACAGTGGTCAAGGGAAGGTACAAGGTATTGGGTCGATTCATATTTCTGATTATTTCTCTTTGAAGAATGTTGCTTTAGTTGGAAACTTGAATTTTAATTTAATTTCTGTGTTGCAACTTCTTGAGGATGGTTTAGAGGTTCGCTTTAAGAAGGGTATCTCTTCTGTTGTTGATTCTACATGATCTTTAGTTTGTCGGATCTTACCTTTTGATAAGGTTTTTCGTATTGACTTCTCTAGTTCTTCTGGCCCTTCTCGCTGTCTGATGGCTGGATCCTCCTCTGAGCTCTGAAAGTGGCACAGGAGATTAGGCCATTTGAGCTTTGATCTGCTGGTCAGATTGAGTTCTATGGACCTTATCCGAGGATTGCCTAAGCTTAAGATGGAGAAGGATATAGTTTGCCATCCTTGTTGTCATGGGAAAATGGTTGACGCTTCTCACGCACCTGTGACTCAGGTGATGACTTCGTACCCAGGAGAGCTGTTACACATGGATACAGTAGGTCCAGCCCGAGTACGCTCAGTCGGTGGGAAGTGGTGCGCCCTTGTGATAGTTGACGATTTTTCTCGATTCTCGTGGGTTTACTTTCTAGAGTCTAAGGATGAGTCTTTTCAGTATGTTCATGACCTAATTTTGAAGCTGAAAAATGAGAACAATGGTCGGATGCGAGCAATTCATGCGGACAATAGCTCTGAGTTTAAGAACTCTCAGTTCGTCAGCTTCTGTAGTGATCAGGGTCTTGATCATCAGTTATCTGCCCCTTACACTCCCCCACAGAATGGCGTTGTGGAACGAAAGAACCGCACGCTAGTGGAGATAGCCAGGATGATGCTTGATGAGCATAGGACTCCTAGGCGCTTTTGGGCTAAAGCCATGAACACAGCTTGCTATCTAGCTAACCGCATTTTTCTTAGAGCTTACTTAGATAAGATGTCATATGAGTTGCGGTTTGGCAAACAGCCCAAGGTGAGTCACTTGCGAGCGTTTGGATGCAAGTGCTTTGTGCTCAAGAAGTGAGGGCATTTGGACAAGTTTGAGTCTCGTTGCTGGGATGTAGTATTTATTGGTTATGCTTTGCACTCTCGAGGCTTTCGTGTTTGGAACCTAGATTCTCAGCTGCTTGTCGAGACTTGTTAGGTTTATTTTGATGAGTCTAAGCCTTCGCTGACTCCTTCTTTTGAGCTTTCTGGAGATGATGAGCTTGGAGAGTCCATCTTTGAGGAAGATGATGACACTCCTTCTGATGATGAGGGTAGGCCCCCTGCACAACCTGCAGACTCCACACCTTCTGAGACCTCGACTAAGGATGAGGACGGACCTCTGATCACTCCTTCTCCTTCGATCGAGCCTCCTCAGCCAAGTCTAGAGGCACCAGTTGCTGACTCCGGTGAGATGACTTCTCAGCCGAGTCCTGAGGTGCCAGTTGCTGACTCTGGCGAGGTGACTTCATATCACCTAGGATCCCGAGTAGTTCAACGTGATCACCCCTCAGAGCTCATCATCGGTGATCTTACTGAGAGATCCTTACATTCTTCAGTTGGTTCTCTGGCTATGTTTGTTGAGTCTGCATTTGTTGCTACTTTTGAGCCCAGAGACATTTCTCATGCTCTTTCTGATTCAAATTGGATAAATGTCATGCAAGAAGAGCTCGAAAATTTTGTTCGCAATCGGGTTTGGATACTAGTTGAGCTGCCACCTAGATGCAACACCATAGGCACCAAGTGGGTGTTTAAGAACAAACAAGGTGAAGATGGGGTTGTGGTGCACAACAAAGCTCGACTAGTGGCATAGGGTGTTTGCCAGAAAGAAGGTATTGATTTTGAGGAGACCTTCGCCCCTATTGCTCGTCTTGAGTCTATTCATATTCTTTTGGCTTTTACTGCTTCTAAAGGTTTTAAGCTTTTTCAAATGGATGTCAAGAGTGCTTTTCTGAACGTGTATACAGAGGAGGAGATCTATGTTAAGCAGCCCCCGGTTTTGAGAACCCTAAGTTTCCTCGACATGTTTTCAAGTTGCAGAAGGCTTTATATGGTCTGAAGCAAGCCCCCAGGGCTTGGTATGATCGCCTAAAGCAGTTTTTGTTGCGGAACGGTTTTGTGATGGGTTATGTGGACAAAACTCTTTTCTTGCTTAGAGTTGGTTCAGACTTATTGGTTGCTCAGATTTACGTGAACGATATTATTTTTTGTGGTTCTACTAATGAGCTTGTGTCCAAGTTTTCTGAGCAGATGCACAACAAGTTTGAGATGAGTCTCATGAGTGAACTCAAGTACTTCTTAGGGCTCCAAATCAAGCAGACCAAGGACGGCATTTTCATCCATCAGGGTAAGTACACATGGGACATGCTGAAGAAGTTTGACTTTGGTGGAGAGTTGAAGCCTCAGATAACCCCAATGGGTACATCTAGCGGTCTGGACAAGGACGAGAATGGCGTCAAGGTCAACGAGAGAGAGTATCGAGGGATGATCGGATCACTGCTATACTTGTCTGCGATGAGACCGGACATTCAGTTTGTCGTGGGTGTGTGCGCGCGTTTTTAGTCTTCGCCACGTGCATCTCACCGGCAGGCTGTCAAGCGTATTTTCAGGTATCTTACTTATGCTCCTGATCTAGGTCTTTACTATTCTACATCATAGTCTCTTGATTTATCTGTTTTTTCCGATGCTGATTTTGGTGGGTGCTGGTTGGATCGCAAGTCGACTTCCGGTACTTGCTAGTTTCTTGGTTCTTCTCTTGTCTCTTGGTCTTCTCGAAAGCAATCTGGAGTTACGATTTCTACCACTGAGGCTGAGTATGTAGCTGCTACCATCTGTTGCTCACAGTTGGTTTGGATGATTTCCACATTGCGAGACTTTGGGTTGTTCTTTCCTACCAGAGTTCCTCTGTTTTGTGACAGCACCAGTGCGATTAGTGTAGGGAAAAACCCTTGTCTCCATTCAAAAACCAAACACATTGATGTGCGCTTTCATTTTCTGAGGGATCAATATGAGAAAGGTGTCATTGACCTTGTTCATGTTGATACCCATCATCAGTTGGCTGAAATTTTCACCAAACCCCTAGATCAGTCTACTTTTGAGCGTTTGCGAGGGGATTTGGGTGTTGTGTATCCTTTTTAGGATATGTTGAGTCGGTTTTCTTTCTTCTTTACTCTTTTCTTGAGTCTTTTTGTGTGTGTTCATATCATGCATATTCACATATCACATTTTGAGCTTGCTTCTGTTATATGATTGATCTGCTTTACTTATTCTAGCTGGTACATGTTTTTGATTGCTTGTCGATGATCATGCTTTGCTTCAATTCACATGATATGTCTGATATCTGTCATATGCATGACTTTTTATGCTTTAAAACTGAAAAATGATCACCATTGCTTCTGGTAACTAGCATGTGTAGGCTGAGTGTTTTTGCTATCTTTTACATGCCTGGTAGCTAGTTCCTTACTTAGATGCAGATATGCAATTTGGACATCTTTATGCTTTAACATGGAAATGTGCTATAAAAATGATAAAAATCAGAAAAAATGAAAAATATGTGCCTTTCTATGCATAATTTGAAAAGATTCAGGTGGGTTTGCTTTGTCGCATTGCATTGTTCTGGACTGCTTACCATAGCACTTTAGTATGAACTAGAACGATGTAATGTATGCCAAGACCAATGTCTTAAGTTTCTGATGGTCCAGTTCTGGCTTAGACTTGACTTGGTCGGTTAGCATAAGGTTGACATGCAAATAACCCCTGGCATAAATAAAAAAAGGAAAAAGAAAAAGTCTAAAAATTTAAAAAGGATAACAAGTTTGCTGAAGCACTTTGTTCTGGACAATGCTTATCTTGGTAGATATTAGTTAGCCTCTGCATCTCATGCTTTACTTTGCTTGTCAACTAGAAAATGTGGTGATGTTTTTGTTTGCAAAAATCGAAAAATGCGTGCTAATGACTCTCTTTAGATATCATCTGTTGCACTGATCATGTCATGTATCTTAGACAGTATATCTTTTGATATACCTGTTAGATGTGGTAATTGCAGTTAATCATATCGAAGAAGCATGCTTTTTACACTCCACCTACACCCCATTTGCATTCATGGCATATTTCCAGGGGGCGCATTTCAGGGGGGATTGTGTCTATGTTTCTTTAGAGTGCATTTAGTCTCACTTGATGAGTTCAATTGTCAACAAGGGGGAGGAATTTTTGGAGTTTAGGAGAAATTTTTTGGCTTTCTCTGGGATTTATTTCAGGGGAAGTTTTTCAGTCTTTGCCTTTACTATTTAGATATCCTTGTTGGTAGTTCTGAGATTGCACTTGTTTCTGAGTCTTTATTTTTGGTTAACCACAATAACCGTTTTCTTGCTTTTGTTTGGCTTTTACTCATTAGGGTTAAACCTTTATTTTCTTCTTTCTATTTTTTGTTTTTGTTTTTTTTCCGTGTTTCCACATGTTTTGTAGGTTCTGAAGAAGGGTGTTGACAATGCACTCACCAAGGGGGAGATTGAGGAACCATGTTGAAGAGCATGGGTCTTATGCTCCAGATGTGATGAGTGATTGTCAACGGAAGTCAAAGAAGAGACATGAAGACCTGTCGTGTCTGGGGCGCGTGTGACTCAGGTACACGGGAAGCGAGCGACAGCCGGGAAGAGGAGCCGCGGAGTCAGGCTGGCCCAATCCGAGTACATGGGCTAGGAGCGATTGCCGGGCTGAGGAAGCCGCGGAATCGGGTCGGCCCAATCCGGGTACCCGGTGCGAAGACGGTGGACGCTTTGTTAGTTTCGGCGCAAAACTCACAGTCGATGATTATCTCTATTTAGGATTTTAATATTCAGTATTTAAGTCCAAAATATTTGTTATTCGAGTCAGTTGAATATTCTAAGAGTATTTTAGTAATTTCGAATTTTATTTTTGAGTCACTGTAATTTACCCTAGGGGTAAATTAGTCTTTTCCATGTATTAGTGGGTTGCCTATAAATAGGCCCCAACCCCCTAGGGTTAGGGTTGACTGCTTTTTCAGAATTAATCTACAGTCCACGAATTCGGTTTTAGCTGCAAATTTTTCGGATCTGAATATTTTTCCGTCGTCGTCGTCAAATTTTTTTTCTCCGTGTGTTCCTTGTCTCTAGCACGGCCGAAGCAGAGCAACAGGCGCGGGCAGCCAAGGCGCGCGGTAGCCAAGGCGCCACTGCAGCCTGCGCAGTGCGGCACGGCAGCCCACAGGCTGGCGGTGCTTTTTCACGGCACGTAGGGGCAGGCACACACGACAGTCGGGCGTCAAGTCTATCAGCGTGCAACACGTCGCACAGAATCCAAGGCAGTCGATTGCTTTCAATGCACAGGGGCAAGGAAGCTCCAGCCGTAGCTTCTAGCCCCTAGCGCACACGGCAGCTAGCCGAGTCATCATCACGCGTGGAGACGTGAGACGCCTGGACTCGAGGCAAAATCACTGTGCAGTCAGCTAGCGCGGCAGCCAGCACTGCTTGCATGCGCCGACGGCTATGTGCTTCACAACATGGCTAGAAGAAGCAGCGAGCGCATTTGTTTTTGGCACGCAGCACGAGGCGAGCTGCGGCACGACTTATTTCGCAGCAGCGCATGTGGTAGTCTGTGCACAGTGCATGCAGCAGGCACACCTTTTCTCGGCAGCAGCAGCACAACATCAAGCGGCGATTCATCATCGGTAGTAGTCACCGGCGTGTGAGCAGGTTTGTTTACCGCAACAGGAAGCCACGACAGATGCAGGTTAGTGTTTGATCTCCTATTTTCCAGTTAGATCAAGTAATAATTATCTATCTTTAATTAAAATACAGATCTGTTAGTTATTTAGTAGTTATTTCGTTTATCTGCTAGATTTTATTAGTACTCTCATATTATTTATTTAAATAATTTTAATCTGCTCGTATAAAAAAGGGTATTAGTTGCAGTATTTTTTTTTGATTTACATGCAATATTTTAATTTTATTTCTCAATTAATTTCTGGATGATCCATGTTTTATTCGGTTGATTAGTATTATATTTTTTTAGACTGCAGTCCGAATTGTTATTGATTTATTTAGGTGTTTTGCTTACGCCATTGAATATTTCTAGTACCCATTTTTATTCACTGCAGTTATTTTATTTAGTTTATTTTAATTTTTAAATATCATTTTAATTAGAACAACGGTCATTTTTAGGCTAGACATCTTTAGTTCTTGTGATCTGCTTTGCTACTGTTGTTTGTCTGTCGAGGTGCGTAGGGTGTTGGGTTTAAGCTTTTGTTTCGTAAGAATTTTTAGGCGTCCATTCAACCCCTCCTCTGGTCGTTACTTTCGGTCCTACAATCTCCATTGGGGTTGATCCTGTAAAGGCCAAAGGTATTATATATTGCATAAATTTTGCAGGACACGAAAAGAAAGGAAAGGTACTCTAATGAGGTTTACCTTCGACGTTCTTCCCTCGGATGAGCACGAGACTGCTCGGAGGCTCGAACGCCTCTTCGAAGTCTTCTTCAGACTCAGAGCTGGAAACCGAATGATTAGCTGCTAAAACTTCTCCAACAACCGCAGCTATTACTTCGTCCGGAGCCGAGACTTGATCATTTGTCGTCCTGACTCCGCCTTCTCCTGCAGCAGGGGCTTCTTGGTCAGATAGGACATTTTGTGTCTCTGCCTGCTCGAGGTTGTCCCTTGCAACAGGCATAGTCGCCGCGTCACCCTCGACGGAGACTTCAACCTCCGTTTGTACCCCCTTCATCCCCGGTAATGAGGGTTTCGAACTCCCTCCGTATTTCTATGTGTCCTTCATCTTCAGATGACTCCGAAGACGAAGTAGGGGATTTGGAAGGAGCCACGAACTTCGGCTTTCGGGCCAACTTCTTCACAGGTGTCTTGGTCAGCGCCGAGGTCCCCGCTTCAGCTTTCCTCTTCTTGGGACCGGGCTCGGACGTGCTCTAGTCCAGAAGAGAAGGAGCTTCAACTCTGAGTACACTCCATACTCGGTTGAACCGCTCCCAGGTGCCCACCAGCTTCACCCTCCATTCCTTCTCAGCGAGCGTAGGAGCTCCGAGGATCTTATCCGAAGCCCGTACAACTTGCTCTGAAGTCAAGGTGGCACGTGGAGCTGAAAGATAAGATTTTATCTCAGTTAAATCAGTTTTTATGAAATTATTGCATATAAAACATTTTGTAGAGTTTCTGAGGTTACCTGCAGCACTTGAAGAGATCTCTTGGAGTCCGCCCTCCGGATTCTCTTCGAAGTTAATAGGCCAGTTGGCCATTAGAGGCGGAATTTGGAGCCCGATGAACTCCTCCGCTAAGTCCCGCATGCTCATGCGGCGACTTATTGCTTGTAACAGGTTGAGGCAAGCTTCGAGCTGTCCAGGGTCCGGATGAACCTCTGCTTCTCTCTAGTAAAAAATGTCTTCGAGGGGTCTAGCTAGAGCGCTGTCCGCTCCTACTTCGGCATAAAACCAGCGAAGGATCTAGTCCGTATACCATCTAGCGTTGATGGCCTTCGCTGGAAACTGGGTCTGGTACTCGTCTCGAAGCCTGAAGTTAATGCTGCCGAAGGCAATCGCCATCTTCTCTCCTCTGGTGCCTTGGTAAGTTTTTGGTTGGCAGGAAGCCTTGTGGAGTGCCGCAAAGATCTTCGCTGTGACGCCCCGATATATACCAAATTGGAACATTATTGAATTTCCAAAGAAAAACAATAATACAAGAGGTTCATCATGCGACAACGTACATACGACAATCATTCGTGGTACGCAGACCACATAATTACATAAGAGTATAAATAAAATAAACATTGAAAAGCATGACGAACGCCCTCTTCAGGATCTTCTTCTTGACTGGGTCACTACTCTAGACCATCCTCCTCATAGTAAGCAACCTCTGAAGTGTTTGTCCAACGGGTATGAGTACGAAAGTACTCAATAAGCCACCGCAAATGCAATAGTAATGCAAGATAATAACAAAGGAAGGATAATGGCTAAAAGTGCGGAAAAGTACATTTTGCAGTTATTGCATTTAGTGTAGTCAAGTTTAATCATGCAGAATATTAAACATGAACAATGTAGTGCCATCTAACTCGAGGAGTATGTTTTACCTCCTCGCTCAACAGTACTTACATGTCAATTCATCATACACACTTGTAAAAGTAAACTAACCGTGGGATGTCACGCAACCCGCCCTTGATCATGGGCTCGGCTTTTCGAAAAGATTTAAGACTCTGATCAAATGTGTACCACTGTACCCATAGGGCACGCACTCATCCCAAACACCAAAGTGTAACGAGATGACCCATACCACGAGAACTCGTGCCAAAACCTCAGCATGAAATGCTACAAGCGATAATCACCCGCTCTAGGTTTCGCCGGCGCGCCGAGACGCATCCCAGCTAACGTCGCACCCTCTTTTGCGCCACGTCGGTACAAGCCACCTGCAGGTGCTGCTTGACCCATCTCCAAGTGGTGCCTCGGATTGGAACACTCCATACCTTAGTTAGGACATACCACTAGACTTGTGGTTAGTATGGAAGTGTATTGCAACGGATCCCCCAGACCGGTCCTTATAGTGCCCCGGGTGCTACCGACAATGCCCTAGCTTGCACCCGGAACCCACCATGCATACATTCTCAACCATAACTCTATCACCAATAGCATTCCAAGGATAAGATAAACGGGGATCATATAGTAGAACCAAATTACTACGACTCATTTTAACTTATAGCGATTGTGTCGATACATTGGACACTAGCTAATAATACTAATAATATGGTGACAAAGAGTTTAGGCTAGATAGCATGGCTTGGGTTTGCGCTTCAAGGTCGGGGATCTAAATAAATATAAAGTAGGGCTTTCATTTGACTAATGCATGTATAACCTATGTGTTTTAGCGATAGTTTAACAAAAACTAGGTTCAATATGCTCAAAAGTTTGGTTTGGTGACTTGCCTTGGTCAGCAAAAGGTGAGGGAGGGACTTCCGGGAAGTATTCCGGCTCCTCTACGGCGTCGTAGTCTTCTCGATATGAATGAAATAAACGTAACATTTAATTAAACAATCCAAAAATCACATAACATGCATATAAGTTTGGATTGGGTTGAATCAAGGAAAATAAAGTTATTAAGCTTCTGAAATTGTTATAGGAATGTTTTTAAAAATGAATTTTTGAGTGAGTTAAGGACTTTATAAAAAGGAATAAAAATGTATTCTAATGTGTATCAACCTTCCAACTAATTAATAAATAAAAGTTAAGGGTAAACCTATTGTTTCTATTACACAAATATGGAGAGAATAAAAGATAAATTTTCCTAAAGTTGAAATGGACACATTTTGAGTTTATCCTAAAGTTCATTTGAATACTTTATTAAATAAACATAAAACACTCAAAATTAACCTACTATTTTTATTGTGCAAACATGTAGAGAATAAAATTATGAATTTTCTGGAATTGAAATGGTTAATTTTGGAGTTAAAATGAGCAAGATATGAATTTTAGAAGTTTAAAACTATTTCTGGAATTTAAATTAAACCCAAAATAGGCATCGCTCTACGGTGAACCGAATCCACCGTGAACCCGCGCACTGTGCGCATGCGCCGGATCGCAGATCGTCGTTCGATCGCGATCGGGTGGCCACGGGCGAGGCGGGGGTTTTAAGAGAAAATGGACGCACATGATTAAGACGTACCCCTTCGCTGAGATCCAACGGATCCGATTAAATCGGCCACGCGGTATAACCTACACCATCTGATCGCAATCGCACGGTCGTGATCGAATCCGACATGGGACAGGTATTTTACCCGCGCCGGTCGTCTTCTCCAGCGACGGCGAGCGGGCTAGGGGCCACGGCGAGCGACGTCGATGGATCCTAAGGGCTAAAACAGAAAGAGGGGACTACGGGGAACACGAGGGTACCGTTGGCGAGGCGAAAGGTCGTCGGAGCGTGGCCGGCGACGAGCGGGGGCATCGAAGATGTTCAGGTCCTCGTCGGTGGTGGGGTTCCGGCGGGGTTCATCGGTGATGGAGTGGTGGCCGAGGTCGGGGTGGCACCTGCGGTCACAGCGGTGCGGTCATCGAGGACAGATGGGGACTTCGGCGACGGCGAGCGGTGACTGGAGTAGGGGCGGTGGTGTGGCGTTAAAACGGGTGTCGCGGGCGTTCTGTTCAACCTAAGTGCGAAGGGACGTCCGGGCTGGACGCGGTGGAGGCGTAGGGTTTAAATAGGGGCACCGACGGGGGTAGAGGGGGCGCAATCGGGGGAGACCGAGAGTAAAACCTCCCATCAACGCCGGCGAGCTCCTTCCATGCATGCGCGCACTTGATCCGGGACGACGACGCGTGGAATAAAGGGGAAACGGTCGGCGGGGCACGGGGGTTTGAATGCCGGGCTTAATTCGGGGGAGGGGGTCGGGGGCAGTGGATCCGAGGCCAGTTAGGGATCCGGCCAGCGAGGGGGGGATTTGGGGGCGGATCTCACGGGAACGACGGATCTGACAGGCGGGGGCCACCGGTCAGCGGGAGCGGGGTGAGGGCGAGGCAACGGGACGCGACCGACAGGTGGGGCCGAGGCGTCTGGCGTGCGCGCGCAGAGGGAGGGGGTCACTGACTAATGAGGCCCGTCTGTCAGTGCGGGGCGCGGGGAGGGAGTGGGCTGGGCCGACTGTTGGAGGGAGAAGAGGGGGAGGGGGCTCATTATTGTTTAAATACTTTTTTGAATAAATTTAATTGCTGAAATTGATTTAAAATGTTTGGGTTTCCTCCAAGGGTGATAAAAATTTGTAAAAATTCTCAAAAATATATCTTGGCCTTGGGATCATATACAAAATTTTCTAGCCTCTGGTTTGAATATTTCATTTAGGTTCTAGTTCATTTAAGCCTATAAGGGTATTAATGGTATTTCAAAGTGAATCATTTCCAGAAAATATAATAAATAGTATTTTTATTTTCTCTGAAAATTTGGGGTGTTACATCCGCTCTCCCTTCGGAACCTTCGGCTCGCATCGCCCACTCGAAGATGGCTAGGTGCGCTATGGCATTGGGAGACAACTGAGGAAGAGTAACATGGAAGAGCTCTAGTACCTCGGAGAGGAAGTCCACAGCAGGAAGTCCCAACCCCGCCTCGAAGAAAGCTTAGAACACGATCACTTCTCCGGTCTGAGGCGAGGGGGTTTCTTCTCAGCCGGGTTGACAGATTTTAATCCCTGGGCTCGTCTTTCCCGCGATCGCCGCCGTAATAGATTTCTTCGTGTAGGTCGACGAACCAGGCTATATGACTGATTGGAGTATTTGGCTGATGCTGGAAGAAGGTCATGGGGACCTGGCGGATGAGGAACACCCAAAGGCACCACGGCAGCCGTTGCCACCATCGCCTGCTGCCTGGCTAGGGTTGAAGCAGGAACAAGAGCCTTGTGGCTAGTCTTCACCATGAGAGAGGTTGGAGTTTCAAGACTCGAGCTCGGGAAGCAGAAAGGGGAGAATATGTGAGCAGTTGGTAAAGTAACCCATCCGCACTATTACCCCTGTATTTATAGCCTGTGTTCATAGGCATTTTACCGTTCATACATGCCTTTCCGTCTTCCATACCGTTATGATATATCACGACTCTTCGTGAGAACCCGTCTCTAGAAACGAAGCAACGCCATAACTCTTTCCGCAGAAAGGGGTAACAACTATTTTTGTGTATAACGGTCATCTCAGCTTCGCAAAGGCTATCTTCAAAGTTTCTCTGATGATACCTTCACAAGGAAGTCGATTCGAAGTTTGTAAATTTCTGAATACTTCCAAGGCTGGTATATTTTATTAAGCCCCTGAGCATGAATATGTTTCTCGCGTATACTGCTTTCCTAACTTTACAGATCACTCGGAGAAGCGTATTCGAGGGGCTACTGTTAGGGGAAAATACTTCATCCTCAGAGTCTCTACAGTTATAAGACAAAGACAATTTACTAGACCGAAGTTCAAGTCTTAACTCCGGCCTCGCATATGATCAAGCTCGGAGAATCCGTGCAGACTTCTGTTCGGAGTATAACTTCGAAGGTTCAATCTTCAAAGAGCTTATCTGCCAGTGAGGATAGAAAACTTATCTTCTTTCTAATCAAATTAGTCTTTTACCATTTTAACCCTATTAGAGGTACCGAAATAGTTTCCACTATGTCGGTTGTAACTAAGGGGGTAAAAAGGTCTTTTCCTTAAGATTTTTACCTATAAATATCTCCATTCTCACCCTGTAATAATCATCGAATACTCAGCTATTCAATACACAACTTCAAACTACTTCGAGCTATTATCCTATTCAGAGGCTTGGAATAGTCCGCTTCACAAACTCCTCATTTGTTAGTTCTTAATCTTCGAGAACCTGTTAGCGTAATCTTTTACACCAATAGTTAGCGCCGTCCGTGGGGAACCTAGTCCAAAAAACTTCGTGTTGGACCGAAGCATGGGGAAAGCCATCAAACCGGCCAAGTCAGGGTCGGTTGGACCGAGATACAAGAGTCGGTCAGACCGGCCAAGATGGGTCGGTCAGACCGGGCAAGATGGGTTGGTCAGATCGTGTTGATAGCAAAAAATGGCATTAATGGTTAAGATTGTCAAAATATCAATTTTGATAATTTGGGCCAAAAATACACATGTCCCGGGTTGGGCCGAAGCCTAACAGGGCCGAAGGCCCACTAGGCTATGGGCTTCGGAAGCTTCTAGTAAGCCTGCAGCCTTCGGCCCGAAGGCCTTCAGAGGCCCACTCCACCGAAGCTTCGGCCCAAGGAGCAGACTTCGGCGGGCCTGGCCGAAGGCCCACTTCGGGCAGAGATAGAGACTGAGTCCGATTTTTGACTAAGTCTTTCCACGCATGATTAGGCCAAATCTAATCAGATTAGGCTTAGAGATTAGAAGTCTAGCCACTATAAATATAGGGGTGAGGCCGGTTCAGAACCCCCCAACATAAATCAACCACAAAACCCTAGCTTTGAACCGTACCTTTACTTTCTGCAATCTTCGTGGGTTTGCTTGGAAGCCCTCCGATGGCCACTTCGGAACAGTGGTAATCCTTGTTACTTCGCTTGTGAAGTATTCGTTAATCTACGTAATAGATTGCTATCGCCTTATTACTTCGCCTATGAAGTATCCGCTAATCTGCATAACAGATTGCTACCTTCGCCCCTAGTGTAACACTTAGAAGAATTCTGTCCTCAGGCCAAATTGGTACTTCGAATATACTCCGTTGCATGTTTCCACGTTCGGAGCTACTTCGTCGGAGGTGCCCGAAGATGAGAGATTGGTTTCAGAGGCTGCCAGAACACCCCTCGACGAGAGTACTACTTCGATCGCCCGTGCTGGACCATCACGCTATTGTCGGTTTGACCAAGTCTCGCACGCCAGCACGCTTCACAACAGGCTTCATCATGACAGGCTTCGCCACGCTCGTACCTCGCGTCAGACGAAGTAAGACCTAGCATTGCGTCTGAGTCATTATTCTGTATCTTACTGTATCAAAGACTTCGCACTGAACCCCGTTGTTCGGAGGTGATTGTCGCGTCCAGATCGGTTCGGAGTTCATCTTCGGCCAGATCGGTCCGAACACCGAAGACACCCTTCGGCGGGACACTTCGCACCAGACGCCGAAGGTATACTTCGACGACACCCTTTGCACTGTACTTCGAATCAGTCAGGCTAAGCTTAGCTTGCTGATTTGTTTTATTTAATATATTTCTTTCGGCTAATTAGATTATTTTGTGTGATCTGATTACCTGGCGACTCCACCCCCTTACCACGGTTAAGGGTAGTCAGAACGCGACGTCGATGTTGTGTTACGCTTAGGCTTATCCCTAAGTATCTGCACGCTTTTGGATCGTCGAACTGACCCAAGTGCGGGGACACATTTTCGTGTCAACAGATCGTGCGTGATCCGGTGGTTAGACCGTCGAGGAGTAGGGGCGCCGGCCAGGTCATTGCGCGCCATCGGTCAGACTGACCGTGTGGTGTCGGTCAGACTGGTGCGTGCCGACACAATGCGGTTAGACTGACACAACGCCGTCGGTCGGGCCGAAGTAGAGGGGTGGCTAAAGGGTTCCGACGCTTGGTACGAAGGTGGCCAAAGTAGGGCTCCGACGCTCGGTCGGTTGGACCGGCCTTGAGCCACCGATCAGACTAGGGTGTGCCGGCACGCATGATGATCGCACGACACGGGCTGGTTAGACCGGGGAGGTGCCGCCGGTCAGACCGATGGCCTTTGGAGGTTGTCCTTCGGACTCCGACGATCGTCTTGCTGTAGACGACTTATTGCTGGGGTTCTTGGCGAAGAAGATAGGGATGAAAGCTCTGCAAAAACACCAAAAAATCAGAGGCAACTCAGCCTAGAGACCGAATTACTGATAAAAACCGATAAATCGATAGAAATCCATTACGTGGATTGAACGGACGATTCACAAGCGAATCGACAAGTGTTACCGTGATTACGACGCGGCGTACGAATGGTTTACAACGCAAACCAACAAAGATGGACGTTATGACTAATCCTACGGCAAGGAAAGGTAGATTGAAAAGTAAAAGAACGATTTAAGAAATAATAGATTGGATCTATTAGGGTTTCGGGGGGCCCTTGAATCGGCCTTGTCCCTATATTTATAGGAGTTGGTCTTAACGTTCCTAGACTTCTAATTGACTCAATCACACGTCCAAGTCATTATGATTCAATTAAAGATCAAAACAACCCAAAACAGATCAATGTGGTTCGGATTCAGACAAATTCGATCGGACTGGCCTTATAGGGCCGGTCATACCGAAGTGGGGCCGGTCAGACCGGCCTGTACCATGAATTGCATATTTTCGGTCTAAATTACCAATTTTAACATTTTTGACTATTAATGCTATTTTTTTACTATCAACACATATATCAAGCATCACTGTATATCATAGTAACTTTATTAATAACCACTCGTTCAAAGATAAAACATTTATCATTGATATGCACTTACGTGTGGCTAGAGTTTAGCTCAAGAAGGATATATAACTAGGTAGTCTGCTATAGTTCATGTCCCTGTATTGTAGAGCTCTATAACCATCTATTCAATCGCAATTCAATCTACTTAAATTTTTATCTGAATCCGGTTCAAATAAGGCATTTCAACCCATGAATCATGTGCTGCCCATAGGTTCAGCTACAATTGGGTGCGGCAATCACCATTTCAGCCCACGAGATAATAGCGGCTTCTACCCAGGTGCCGCGTATAATGCCTCCAAAAACAAGCATACGTAAATCATACCAAATCCCTAACCCCGTTCCCCCCACGTCGCCGTTGTCCACCTCTCCGGCCTCATCGACCGCCATCACCATCGCCATCGCCGCCACCCCACCGCGATCCGACCGCGCCGCCTCCACGGCGTCGTCCGCCCGCGTCCACCTCGAAAATCCGCCTCTGCCGCCGTTGCCTCCGCCGCCTTTTGCCTTCTTCCCCGACTGGCAATGTTATTCAAGAGGTGATTGCCCTGATTTGCCGGAGGCCGACCTTCAGCGAAGCAGCCCGGGAGGTCGACAGCGCGCCGGCGGGATCTCCCAGGGCTCTGCCTGAGGTCAGTTTCAACCGAAAAAACTGAACTGCCGCTTCACGGGCCGGCATGGTTACACTGGACTGGAGATCGGTTGGGAGTTAGAGTTAGACTGATTTATTTCCCTCGAATTAACCCATACAGTTTCGTCCCGATTTTCTTTCTTTGTTGCGTGCGTGGTGTAGTGCTATTAGCAGTTTGTCTCCAAAATACTCCGGGGATTCAGCTAAACCCCTGTGCCTCACGTTAGGGCCGCCACTGCCATGGTGCTAGAGTTTAGTGTTGTCGGGTTGCAGGAATGTATTTTGCTGAGTTGGAGAAAGTGCCTTCCATTTTGTCGTGTGGTCTCTTTGGCGCAATTTTGTCGGCATTATAGAGAGTATAAATGGTCCGTAATGAAGAACATAGTAAATCTGTTAGCTATTCAATGAGACATATTTTGTGTATGTATCACCTACTTGGTGGTTTTTTCCTCAGCGGATTACCCTTTTTTATGGAATATGGGACTGGAAAACTTTAATTAGTTTCTTCAATTGGGGGAAAATGACCTGTTCACTTGTGCCTGATTGGTGCCCGTATTAATTAAGTGCCCAAAATTCATGTTTGGATCACCTAGTTTTCCGCCATAATTTTGTGAAAAGATCAATGTTCGCGGGATACCTGATGCGTCGTTTGTTTTTTGTTTTGCTTGCACCATAGTTGCACCATAGTTGGCTGTCACATTATGCATGAAAGTTGACTTTACGAATGATTAATATGAATTCTGGATAATATGGTATCATATCTGATTGTATTAGGAATAACTTATTCTAGACAAGAGCTCCAAATATTGATATGTTTATTGGGAAAATACCGTCTGTGTTGGTGACTTTTCTGCATTCTTAGTCAAGTTTTCTTTTGCCATTTTGACGACAGTAAGATTTGACCTTGCCAATTGTTAGATTGTGTTTTCTGTTATCTGTGGATATGGCCCTGCGCCTGGCTTTAGCCGGCTGGCCCTGCATGGCAGTTAGAGAGATCAGGGAGGAGATAGGATCCTGCAGGATTATCTTCTAATCCTGCCGAATCCCTTAGATGTAGGAGGTTTCCTTTAGTCTCAAGTCTCCTCCCCTATATATGTACATGTATTCTCTCTTGATTAATCAATCAGCTAATCATCCAAATCTCATCTACTTTCATGGTATCACGAGTTTAGGTCTACCCCTACACGCTTCCGCCCAGCGCGCCTGTCTTCCGGCGCTGCTCCATGGCTGGCCACTCTCTGTCGCCGCCACACGACGCCTCCGGCGTTGAATCCGTCGACCCAAGGGCCACCATACCCCCGGATCCCGACGTCGCTAATCCCACTGCGGACCCTGAGCGCGCTGCCTCCCTGCGCGCTGCCCAGGAAGATCGCGAGCGCGCGACGCAAGCTGCTCGCGTCGCCGCCCTGGCTCGCGCGGCTGATGCCGAACGCGAGGCTGTCATCGCGCAACAGGAGCGCGACGTCGCTGACGCCCGCATCCGCGACGCCCTGGAGTGCGCCGCTCGCGAACGCGCGGCGGCCATGCCGCCCCCGGACGCCGACGATGACTCCACCGCCGCACCGGATCCTGAAGCCCATGGCGCCGGTATCCGGCCCTCTCCGCTCGACGCAGCCCTTCTTCAACACGAGGCCGCGACGCTCCTCAACCTGCATGCCCAGGCTATTGCCGTGCAGAACATCCGCGCCCTCGTACCACTGCTCCTCGACATGAATTCGTCCTTCTACGCCAGATGGTGTGAATCCTTCCTCCTCACCCTCACCAAATTCTCCCTGGAGCATCATGTTCTTTCCGACGACGTCGCCCCTACCTCGCCTGATTGGGTGCGCATGAACGCCGTCGTACGCACCTGGATCCTCGGCACCATCTCCGACGACCTCGCCGACACGGTGTCTCAGCGCGGCGCCACCGCCCGCATGCTGTGGCTCTCCATCGAGTCCCAGTTCCTGGGAAATCGCACCACCCGCGCCCTCTACGCCGACCAGGAATTCCGTTCCTTCTGCCAAGGGAACCTCTCCGTCGCCGACTACTGCTGCCGCTACAAAAAATTGGCCGAGGACCTCCGCGACCTCGGTGAGCCGGTCTCTGATCGGACTCTCGTCCTCAACATCGTCCGCGGCCTCAACGAGAAGTTCCTCGCCCTTGGTCTTCACATTCGCCGCGCCAATCCACTTCCAAGCTTTCTGCAGGTCCGCGACGATCTGATTCTTGAAGAGCTGACCATGGCAAAGGCCCCTCCCGCGGCTGCCCTCGCTGCTCTCTCCGGCAGCGGCAGCAGCGGCGGCGGATCCAAGCCGTCTGCCCCCACGGGTGACGCTCCCCGCCCACCGCAGCAGCAGCAGTCCCCGCGCCCCAGCAGCAGCAGCAGCCCGGTGGCTCGGGCCAGCACGGGAAGCGCGGGAAGCGCGGCGGGAAGAATTCCGGCGGCGGCGGCGACGGCTCTACTGGCTCGGCCCCCTCGCAGCAATCCGCGGGCAAGGCTAATAGCCACAACTACTACAACCCCTGGACTGGGCCATCTACATGTGGCCTGGCCAGCGGCCGCCCTCTGCTCCACGGCCTCCTCAGCAGCCCCACGCCTTCCTCGCCGGACCACCCGGCCAATGGACTGGACAGTGGGGGGTTCCTCCGGTTGCGTATGGGCCGCCTCCAGGCTACGTCACCACACCTCCATCCACTCCAGTCTGGGATCAGCAAACTCTTGCTGCAAATTTCCAGACCGTCGCCCTACAGCCTCCCTCGCAGCAGGAGTGGCACTTCGACACTGGTGCCACCAGCCACATGACCTCCGATGCGGGTACAATCTCTCACAGAACCTCCTCCCGGTCTCTTCCTTCTCACATTGTTGTCGGTAATGGCAATCTTATTCCTGTCACTTCCACCGGCCATACATCTTTGCCTCATAATCTGTCCCTTAAAAATGTGTTGGTTTCTCCCTCACTAATTAAGGATTTGATCTCTGTTCGTCAATTTACTACCGACAACAATTGCTCTGTTGAGTTTGACCCGTTTGGCTGCTCTGTGAAGGATCTTCCCACCCGACGCCAGATCATCAGATGTGACAGCCCTGGGCCTCTCTACCCCTTGCGGCTGCCTGCTTCTACACTCCATGCATCCACGACATCCCTGTGGCATCAGCGGCTTGGACATCCTGGTCCTGCAGTTTTGTCTCATTTAGCCCAGTCTTCTGCCATTGCTTGTAATAAGAGTGACAACACGTCTTTGTGTCACGCCTGTCAGTTAGGCCGCCACGTCCGCCTTCCCTTTCATGCATCGTCCTCACGTGCTACTCATAATTTCCAATTAATTCATTGTGATCTTTGGACATGTCCTGTCACTAGTGTCTCTGGTCATAAATACTACTTGGTCATCTTGGACGATTGCTCTCATTATTTGTGGACGTTTCCCTTGCGCCTAAAATCTAACACTTTCTCTACCCTCACCAATTTTTTTGCCTTCATCCGTACACAGTTTGGCGCCACCATCCAAGGAGTTCAGTGCGACAATGGCTGCGAGTTTGACAACCTCAACGCCCGCACATTCTTCTCCTCCAATGGTGTTCATCTGCGTATGTCCTGCCCCTACACCTCAGCCCAGAATGGTAAAGCTGAACGCATTATCCGATCCATTAACTATGTCGTTCGCTCCCTACTCATTCATGCCAGCATTCCCCCTAGCTTTTGGGTTGCCGCCCTTGGTACGGCAACCTACCTTCTCAACATTCTGCCAACCAAAACACTCAATTTTTCGACACCGCATCTCACTCTGTTCGGAAAACCTCCATCCTATGACCACCTCCGTGTCTTCGGTTGCAAATGTTACCCCAACCTCACCGCCATTGCACCACATAAGCTCGCTCCCCGCTCCGCTCTCTGTGTCTTCCTTGGTTACTCACCCCACCACAAAGGCTATCTCTGCCTTAACAAATACTCTAACCAGCTCATCATTTCGCGCCATGTGGTCTTCGACGAGACCTCGTTTCCCTTTTTTGAGGATTCGTCTCCCCCCACACGTGCGGGCATTTGATTTTTTAGATGATCTAACTAACCCGGTTTCAGTTCCCTTTGAAATGTCACCTGTTTTTTCTTCTTCTCCAGGGACTACACACGCTGGCACCCCAGGCATCCTGCCTGGCTCTGTACCGCCTTCTCCTGCGCCGGCCGTGGCTCAGCAGCAGGCACCGAACGGTCCTTGCGCCAGCCCTGTGCAGCTGCTGCCTCTGTCGCCTCTAGGAGGCCCTGTGACACCGGTCGGCCGTTCCTCTGCAGCAACACCAGCTCTGGCCGAGCACTTGTCACCAACGGACGACAACATCGCCCGGGCGACCACAGACGCTGCTCCAGGCCGCTTCTGCGGCCGAGTATACTCTCGGCGACGCCCTGCTGCCCCTGCACCACCATCGGCAGCAACTTCCTCCCCAGCCACTGTTGCCCCCACCATCCCTGCTGGAGCCGTACCAGTTCCCGCTGTTTCAAACCAGCATGACATGATCACGAGAGGGAAGTGCGGCCTCAGATTCCCAGCACTATTCGAGGCAACGGCTCTGTCTCTAATCCCTAGAAGCTACCGTGTTGCACTCGCCGATCCAAATTGGCGTGCTGCAATGGAAAAGGAGTACTCTGCCCTCATTGCCAACAACACCTGGGACCTCATCCCCCGGCTGCCGCACTCCAATATTGTCACAGGCAAGTGGGTATTCAAGCACAAATTCAACACTGATGGTTCTCTTGAGCGCTACAAAGCACGATGGGTTCTGCGCGGTTTCACTCAGCGGCCAGGAATTGATTTTTCTGAAACATTTAGTCCAGTGGTCAAACCTACAACAGTTCGGACAATTCTCTCATTGGCCCTTTCTCGCGGATGGCCTGTTCATCAACTTGATGTCAACAATGCCTTCCTCCATGGGACTCTCTCTGAAACCGTTCACTGCTCTCAGCCTGCTGGATTTGAAGATTCAACCCATCCTGATTATGTATGCCGCCTGAACCGGTCACTCTACGGCCTCAAGCAAGCCCCCCGCGCTTGGTACAATCGTTTTGCCACTCATCTTCTGCAGCTTGGGTTTGTGGAGGCTAAAACAGATACTTCCCTCTTTGTGTACCGCAAAGGAGAAGACATGGTGTACCTCCTTCTCTATGTGGACGATATTGTGCTCACTGCCTCCTCTGGGTCACTCCTGCGCCAAACCATCAGTGCCTTGCAGCAAGAGTTTTCCATAAAAGACCTTGGCAAGCTCCACCATTTTCTTGGCATGCACGTCCAGCACACCTCTTCAGGCCTGTTTCTTTCCCAGCGGCAGTACATGATTGAGATACTTGAGCGCGCTGGGATGAGTGATTGCAAACCATGCACTACTCCTGTTGATGTGAACCCCAAGCTACCGTCTGCTGGCGATCCAGTCTCAGACCCTACAGATTTTCGCAGTCTTGCAGGAGCTCTACAATACCTTACTTTCACTCGCCCAGATATAGCCTATGCTGTCCAGCAGGTGTGTTTACATATGCATGATCCTCGGGAACCGCATTTGGCTGCCCTCAAGCGCATACTGCGCTACGTCCGAGGTACCTTACACTTGGGTCTCTTTGTGCGCCCTTCATCTCAGCAGGAGCTAGTTGTTTACTCTGACATCGACTGGGCTGGTTACCCCGACACACGCAAGTCCACCTCTGGATATGCTGTCTTCCTTGGCGACAATCTCATATCCTGGTCCTCCAAGAGGCAGAACACGGTGTCCCGCTCCAGCGCCGAAGCAGAATACCGCGCAGTGGCTAATGCAGTGGCAAAGGTCTCCTGGCTCCGTCAGCTGTTGTCTGAACTGCATAACCCGCTATGCAAGACCACCCTGGTGTATTGTGACAACATCAGTGCAGTTTACATGTCTTCCAACCCCGTTCAACATCAACGTACCAAGCACATTGAGATTGATCTTCACTTTGTCCACGAACGCGTCGCTCTTAGTGATGTTCGAGTCCTGCATGTCCCCACGACATCTCAGTTCGCCGACGTCTTCACCAAAGGCCTGCCGTCCTCCGTGTTCAGTGATTTCCGGTTCAGCCTCAATGTCCGCTCCACGGATGTTTCGACTGCAGGGGGTGTTAGATTGTGTTTTCTGTTATCTGTGGATATGGCCCTGCGCCTGGCTTTAGCCGGCTGGCCCTGCATGGCAGTTAGAGAGATCAGGGGAGGAGATAGGATCCTGCAGGATTATCTTCTAATCCTGCCGAATCCCTTAGATGTAGGAGGTTTCCTTTAGTCTCAAGTCTCCTCCCCTATATATGTACATGTATTCTCTCTTGATTAATCAATCAGCTAATCATACAAATCTCATCTACTTTCACCAATACTTGGTGCCACCAGCAATTTTGTAATTCTGTAAGCAACAAATAGAAGGTCATTTGTTGAATGAGTGAGTACTTGTATCATTGATGTTGCTAATCTAGATACTTTAAAAGATACCTTATTTAATAAATACTACGAAAGCTTGTCCACTGTGCCATTTGTTTCCGGCGCTGAAGAGTTTTTAACAAAACCATGTGGACATGGCAGTGAGCCTTGACCTAAAATACCTTCCACCTTGACCCTAAATATGATTCAAGTGAGCTTTGTGTACTAAAGTCATTGTTAGAGAGTGTGTGTATCTGGCCCATGTATGGCCCTTGTAGGCTACTATCATTATCCACCCACCCTTCCAGGGTTGGGTGAGGAATACAATCTCTTTCATGGTATCAGAGCCCTAGGGCTCTCTCCTCTCCCCTCTCCTCTCTCTCCCCTCTCCTCTCTCCAGCCGCCGCCACTGTTGCCTCCATGGCCGGCGAGCCATCTCCGTCGCCGGTGCCAGACTCCTCCTTCCCCCTCCTCCTCTCCCCTCTCTCTCCCCGTCGCCAGGGTGGCCAGCAGGTCACTGTTGCGGCCGGATCCCGCGCCGCCGTGATTAGATCTAGTGTTGGTGCGACTGGATCTGCTCTAGGCGGCTCGACTGCGGGCGGTGTCTTCACCTTCATGGCATCGATGGCCTCCTCCTCCCTCTTCCCCGCCGCGCCACCACTCGGCTCGGCCGCGTGCGACCTATATGCTGCCGCCGGAGCACCCTCCTCCCTCTTCCCCGCCGCGTCACCGCTCAGCTCGGCTATAGGCGGGCTGGACGACGCCGTCAGAGCCCTCTCCTCCCCCTTCGGCGGTCTGGCCGCCACTAGAGCCCCCTCCTTCCTGGTGCTGCCCTTGATGGCTGGGCTCAGCGCTGACGCTGCGGGTGCCTCCTCCTCCTTCCCCGCCGCGCCGTCGCCGATGGTAGCCACCCCCATGGCCGAATTTGGCCCTGGTTTGGCTGTCGCCGGCTGGCCGGCCACAACCACGGGCTGGTACGCCACCTCGTGGGTTGTCCTCTCTCTGACCACCTTGCTGTTCCCCCTGCCCCTACCACCGTGATCCAGTTGTCGTCGTAGATCTAGGTGTCGCGCAGCTCCACGCCCAGGCGGCCGGTGTACAGAACATCCGGTCGCTCGTATCGGTCACACTCGATCCCTCTTCGCCCTCTTACGGGCGCTGGCGAGATCTGGTGCTCCTCACGCTCCAGTGCTACGCCTTCGATGACCACGTCCTCGTTGACACGCCAGTGGTCGCCTGAGGGTCGACATGGCGGCGCATGGACAACGTGGTGCTATCTTGGATCCTTGGCTTCGTCACCCTCGAGCTACAGAACATCGTGCGGGAGCTTGGCGGCACCGCTCGCTAGGCTTGGATTGCGATCGAGGGGTAGTTTCTTGGGAACCGCGAGGCTCGTGCTCTCCAGTTGGACGTTGCCTTCTGCACCTTCGTCTAGGGGATCTCTCCGTCTCGGAGTACGGCCGTCGCATGAAGGGGGTGACGGACTCGCTTCGAGACCTTGGAGAGCCTGTTGTGGACCACTCTTGTCCTCAACATCCTCCGCGACCTCAGCGACGCGTACGCCCACCTCTGGACATGGATCACTAGGACGGTGCCGTTCTCGTCTTTCCACAAGGTCCGAGATGACCTTGCCTTCGAGGAGCTTACCCGGGTTCTCGCTTCCACGCCTGCCACCGCTACTGCTCTCGCCGCCTCTGTCTCCAGCAGGACCACCTTCCTCCCACCGTCGACGCCGACCCCTTCTCTTCTCGGTGCTCCTCCCATCAGATCCACCGGTGGTGGTGGTGGTGGGGGGCGGCGGGGTGGTGCTGGTCGTGTTCCTACCTGCGCTACACCCATAGTTGTTATGGCGTCGCCATATCGTTGATATGTCGCCGTGGCGGAAAATTGCCATTCGCCAAGGGCCGCCATATCGCCAGAGGGCCTGTGGCGGGCGCCACAGACGCGTGGCGCCGCTATGGCGTCGCGTGGCGCCCGACATGGCTATGGCGCTCGACATACGGAAGGGAGAGGGGAGAAAGCGAGCAGCACAACGAGGCGAAGCGCAGTGAGGCTGGACGCAGTGCGGCCAGGCCAAGCGTGGCGCGGCCAAGCGCGACGAGCGGCGCGCGGCATAGCCTGGAGCGCCGGTGTGGAAGATGAGGCCTGAGCGAGAAGAGAGGAGGGAGAGGAGAGTACGGTGTTGAGAGGTGAGAGAGAGAAGGGGGAGTGGGATTGTGTGGCGGCGGCTGGAGGGAATGAGAGGTGAGAGAGAGAAAGGGAGATGTTGAGAAAAATTAGGGTTAGGAAATGGGCTGCTCAGATTGGGCTTTAAATGGGTTGGTAGATCAAATTTGTAAAAACAGATTATTAACTTAACTTTTAAATATAATATTATACATAATTTTAAATATTTTTTTTGAGGTTAGCCGGAGAGGCTCCTACTAAAATTATATTAAAACGAAACAAGGGGACGAGCCCCAAAACAAGCAAGAGAGCGTGGGAGTTACAAGGATTCCAGCCAGCAGCGGGTAGAAATCCGGAGTGAGGGCGAGAAACGCAAAGATTGAAGAGAGAAAGTTACAAAAAAAATATTCATCCAAGCCGAGAAATCCGGCACAAAATTGTGAAAAATACATTGATTTCTAAATAGCCAAATGGACCAAGACGCAATAAGCACAATGTCCATGAAGAAATCTTTGCGAAATGTCCGCTTGGCCAGAAGCAACTTGTCTTCAATGGTGTCAAGGTCAGTCCAGTTGATGCGGAGGAAGCTCCAGCACTGGACGCTGAAGAGACACTCAAAAAACAAGTGAGCTGAGGATTCATCCACTCCAGTGTTGCAAAGGCAACGACTCAAGTCTTGTTGCGGAGGTAGAATATGCTTCTGCCGTAAAATCACCTTGGAGTGAATTTTGTTCTTGAGGAGCAGCCAGAAGAATACTTTAATCTTGTTAGAGCTCTTGGCTTTCCAAAGCCAAGAGAAGACAGTATGTGTTGGAAGTGCTTTGAACTGATGTTTGTAGAATCGACTGGAGGAATAAGTAGGAGACCCCCAAATGAAAGACCAACTATCTGGGACCTGAAGGTGGTTAAGGTTTCCTAGGATAGTCGAGAGGAGATTGAACTCCAGAAAAGCATCTTGGGACAGGGGGAGAAAGAAGTTGTCCTCCAAGTGATCCTGTCTCATGAAGTGATTGAAAGAGCAGTTGGGGCTCTTGGAAAAAGAAAAGAGCCTTGGAAAGGCAAGTCTTAGCGGTGAATTGTGCCAACAATCGTCCCAGAAGGCGACGGAGGAACCACTGCCAGTCGAGGGGCGAGAAATACCCCTGAAAATGGTGGAGAGCTTGAGGATATCTCTCCACCAGTGAGAACCTTTCGGAGGGGCAAGGTGAGGAGCCAAGGAACAGTTCTGGTAGTGTCTCCAGACCAGATGGACCCAAGGGGTGTCAGCCGACGAGAAGAATTTTTGGGCATGCTTGAGCAAGAGAGCCACATTTTGGGTTCTAAGGTCAATGACACCAAGCCCCCCTTTGAGCTTGGGCTTGCAAACACTGCTCCAAGCAACTTTCGGGTGGAAGGAGGAGGATGAATTGTATCCTCGCCATAGGCATTGATGTCGGGCACGATCAACGTGATTAATCACCTTGACAGGTAGTTTAAAAGTGCACATAGCATAGGTGGGAAGGGTCGAGAAGACAGAGTTAACCAGCTGGAGTTTACCAGCCAAGGACAGGCAAAAATTGGTGCTAGATAAGCGACGTTCAATTCTGTCCAAGAGGGAGCTAAAATCCCTGAATTTAGGCGCAAGGGTGCCCAGAGAGAGGCCCAAATAAGTGAACGACAGGTGTTGGGGGAAATTACTCCATTTTCAGGACTTAAAGATTAATACTTCAAAGGCTAAGAAGGGCTCCGAAGCTGGTGAGCCGTCGTTCGGAGGTAGAGGCGTCAAGCCGAAGGGTGCAGCGATGCGAAGCCTCGATGAACCCTCCGAATGAGAGATAAAGGCCCCGAAGCTGAAGGACAAGATTGATGAGATGTTTGCCTTATCCATCCGCCTTGTAGTGTTTTACCTTTTATAACCTTGTTCCTGGCACCGAATAGTTTCCACTATGTCGGTTGTAATCTAGGGGTAATTAGGTCTTTTCCTTATACATTTCTACCTATAAATATCCCCCTCTATACCCTGTAAAGGGGATGGCCCGAAACAAGTTATTCAATACACACATTCGGACTACTCGAGCTATTATCCAACTCGGAGGTTCGAGGCAGTCCTACAGCACAAACTCTTTGTTTGTTCGTTCTTGATCTCAGAGAACCTGTTGGTGTAACTTTTGCGCCAACAGTTGGCGCCGACCGTGGGGAACCAGTTCTAGAAGCTTGTTCTCTGCTGCTGACTGCACTACGAAGACCACTTACGGAGGGAGCCTCGGAGTCTCAGGATTCCGCACACCCTTCAGTTAAGGGCTTCACTCGACTTCCCGAGTCGTTCGAAGTCCTCCGTCTCCAAGACCTCTTCGTGGCTAGCTATGCCTCCGAAGCGGAGTCAAACTTCGGGTCCTCTCTGAAGGTCCCCTCGAACCGCAGGAGCCGGACCCTCAACTGCTCCGGCGATTCCCACCGAGGCCGCTGGGCGTCGAGTACCCAGGGGTCCTCGAGCTCCTCCTACGGTGCTTCAGATTGATTACGTCAGCTCCCGAGACCCGGAGGTGCCCTCCGACGAAGATGAAGACCTTCCTGGAACCGAGGCTACTCAACTAGCAAGGCTTCAGGAGGAAGTAGCCAGGTGGAGGCAAGAGGCCGCCGATCGCCTCCGCACTCAAGCCTCCACCGAAACTCCAGAAGGGCCTCAAGACGGTGGGGCTCGCAATCTACCAGAAGCTACTCAAGTCCCGGAGGAGGCTGAGAATGCATCTTTCGATGATGAGTCTCCGTTGCATTCGGACTTGCAAAGGGTGCCTTTCGACCCCAGATTCAAGGCCTCGAAGTTGCACAAGTACTCCGGGGGGTCGGACCCCGGAGAGTTCGCCCGCTCATATGCCCTGGCAATAGAAGCAAGCGGGGGGGTGCGAAGCACTATGGCAAAATGCTTCCCCCTCGCTCTCGAAGGCGTGGCGCTTCGATGGTTCTGGTCCCTGAAGCCAGGGTCGATCAGCTCTTGGGAGCAGCTGAAGAAGAAATTTGTGAGCAACTTCCAAGGCACCTTCGTGGCCCCGATGTCCACAGGAAGTTTGTTCCAGGTGAAACAGCGGGCGGGAGAAACACTCCGGGAGTACTTCACGCGCTTCGCCCACACCAAATCGCAAATTAAGGGCCTGTCTACCTCTTCGGTAGTCGACGCCGCCCGCGAAGGGGTGCTAAACCCCGGCCTCCTCAGCAAACTCCATCGGAAGCCGATGACGTCTGTGGCGCAGCTGATGGCATACTTCGAACAGTACGCCAAGGCGGAGGAAGGCTGTCTTCGGCGAGCTGAAGCACCATCGCCCACCCTCCGAGAAGTCAAGATGGAGCCCGAAGCCTCCGCTCCCCTACAGCCTCCTCAAGACAACCGCTTCAACGAGCACAAGCGGGGAAAGAAGCATTTTTGTTCGGAGGTGCTAAACATTGCACCTTCTGCTCCGAAGGCACCTGCCAATTTCCAGCAGGCGAAGAATTTCAAGGCCGGGCCGCCGAAACCTCAAGAAAGGGTGCCTGGCAGGCGTCAGAGTTTTTTCTGTTGCGTGCATGGCGACAATAGGAGCCATGACACGAAGGATTGCAAGGCAGTGTTGGCCCTTCGGGGCGACTACCTTGAGCGAAGTACCGGGCGAGGTGCTTCGGATCGAGCCCCATCATCGACACGGTCGGAGCCTGTGCAAACTGTGGCCCGAGCCGGTGCCCTTGAAGCCCCCATGCGGCTACTGGTGGCCAATATTATGCCACCACCAAAGCAGGAAGACCCGCAAGACCGCGGCAAGCGAGTGGTCCTGCCCATCTCCTGAGGGGGGACCCTCGGGAGCATGTCCAAGAGGCAGTGGTGCGAGTACGTCCGCTAGGTCGGGCACATTGGGACCTCGAGTTCCGCCGAAGCAATGCCAGAGTGGTCCCACGTGCCCATCTCGTTTACTGCTAGCGATGCCGCGGGGGTGAAGTTCCCCCATGCTGACCCCTTGGTCATTTCTGCCGATATAGCAGGAGTGGAGGTCCGAAGGATCCTAGTAGATGGTGGGAGCTCCGCAGACATACTCTTTGTCCAGGCCTTCGACCAGATGTGCATACCCCGGAAGCATATACTTCCAGCAGCCCGACCACTTCAAGGGTTCTCAGGATCGCCTCTCGATGCCCTCGGCCAGATAGGCCTCGAGGTTGCCTTCGGAGAGGGGCCTTTGGCCAGGGTAGAAGAGGTGATCTTCGACGTGGTCGACGCCCCATATGCTTACAACGCAATCTTCGGCCGAGGGATGCTGAACCAGTTCGGGGTTATAGCGCATCATAATTACCTTTGTCTCAAAATGCCCACACAAGGTGGAGTGCTTACCATTTCAGGAGACCAAGCTGTAGCCCGGAGGACGGAGTATGGCCATGGGCAGCCGTTGGATTCCCGGCAAGTGCACAACGTGGCGAAAAGCATCGAAGAAGTGCCGGAGGCCTCGAACCCTTCGAAGGGGCCCTCTCTCAAGCCAAGCCCAGAGGGTGATGTTGAGACAAGAATAATTTCGAAAGATGGCAAAGAGTATCCAGTACAGTTCGGCAAAGGGCTATCCCCGGAGATAGTTGCCTCGTTAGAAGAAGTCGTCAGGAAAAATCTGGACGTTTTTGCTTGGACTGACGAAGACATCACATGGGTCGATCGAAGCATCATCGAGCATAGTCTGCTCATCAACCCGAAGGCCAGGCTAGTGTGCCAGGGGCTCCGCAAGCTGTCAGCAGAAAGAGCAAGCCTCGCCAAAGCCGAAGTAGAAAAATTATTAAAAGCTGGCATCATCAGGGAAGTAGCCCATATCGAGTGGTTGACTAACCCTGTTTTTGTAAGGAAGAAGGACTCGAACAAATGGCGCATGTGTATTGACTTTACTTCATTAAATAAAGCATGCCCGCGAGACCTCTACCCGATGCCCCGAATAGATCAGCTGGTGGATTCCACAGCCGACTCCGAATTGCTAAGTTTCCTCGACGCTTATTCCGGGTATCATCAAGTATGGCTGAAACGCGAAGACGAAGCCAAGACAAGCTTTATAACTCCTTACGGAGTATTCTGTTATGTAAGAATGCCTTTTGGTTTGCGGAATGCCGGAGCCACCTTTTCACGTTTAATAGCTAAGGCTCTAGGTCATCAGATAGGCCGGAATGTCGAGGCCTATATGGATGATATTGTAATAAAAAGTGCTCGAAAGCACCAGCATAGCCTAGACCTAGCTGAAACATTTGAGAGCCTCCGAGCATGTGGAGTACGCCTCAACACGGAAAAATGTATATTCGGGGCACAAGCAGGAAAGCTGCTAGGGTACTTAATTTCGAGCAAGGGAATCGAAGCTAGCCCAACACAGATAAGCGCACTACAAAGGATGGCTCCACCAGAGAATTTGAAGCAAGTGCAGAAGCTAGCAGGAAGGCTCGCAGCACTTAGCAGGTTCCTGGCCAGGTCAGCAGAGCGGAGCCTCCCAATTTTCAAAGCATTAAAGGGGTCCGAAAGCTTTAGTTGGACACCGGAGTGTCAGAAGAGCTTCGATGATATAAAAGCATACCTCGGAAGATTATCAACTTTGACCGTTCCCCTTCCAGAAGAAACACTGCTCCTATATCTTGCAGCAACAAGTTCAGCAGTAAGTGCAGTATTGGTCCGAGAAGTCAAGCTTAAAGGAAAGCTGGTGCAGAACCCAATTTATTTTGTGTCGGAGGCATTGTCCGGAGCTAAAGTCAGTTACTCCGAGCTCGAGAAGTTTGCTTATGCCCTAGTAATGGCCTCGCGAAAGCTAAGGCATTATTTCTTGGCGCATAACCTGATCGTCCCTACATCGTATCCTCTTGGAGATATGCTCCAAAACAAAGATTCTACGGGCAGGATTGGAAAATGGGCGGTCGAGCTAGCACCCTTCGGAATCTCCTTCACGGCAAGAACAGCTATTAAATCCCAAATCATAGCCGATTTCGTAGCAGAGTGGACTCCATCTTCTATTTGGGCCCTGGAAGAACCCTCCGAAGGTTTATGGACAATATTTTCTGACAGAGCTTATCAAGCATCCGGTGCCGGAGTAGGGGCCGTCATCATATCACCATCAGGGAAGAAGGCCATGTATTCTGCGAGGCTCAACTTCAGAACCACTAATAACATCGCCGAGTATGAAGGAATCCTGCTAGGCCTCCGAAAGGCTAAAGCGCTCGGAGCCGCAAGGATAGTGATTAAGACAGATTCCCAAGTCGTCGCAGGACATGTTGATAAAAGCTTTCAAGCAAAGAATCCACATCTAGCACGATACCTTGAAGAAATCCGCAAGGCCGAAGCATCATCCAGAGGATTTACAGTTCGGAGTATCCCTCGTGCAGAGAATCAACTTGCAGATATTCTTGCAAAGGCTGCAGCAGGGGCGGTGGACCTTCCGGAGGGTGCTTTCTACGAAGAACTAGCGCAGCCAACAGCTGTTCAGTTACCCTCTTCGGAAGTACTGTGCATTCCGATTACCGATTGGCGGGCTCCGATTATGAACATGTTGCAAAGTAGCATAGACCCTCTCGAAGGTCCAGAAGCCCGAAGGTTGCAAGCAAGAGCTCGAAATTACAAGCTTATCGACGAAGTTTTATACAAAGCTGGAGTGTGTTCACCTCTACTTCGATGCATCTCCTAGCCCGAAGGTCAAGACATACTTCGAGACATCCACGAAGGCTTGTGCGGAGGTCATTTAGCCCCTCGTGCGCTCGCTGGCAAGACGCTTCGGCAAGGGTTTTATTGGCCAACTATAGTAAGAGATGCGGAGGAACTGGTTCGAACATGCCAAGGCTGCCAATGGATGAGCAGACGAAGCCATCGCCCGCCAGCCCAGCTTCAAGTTATTGCTCTAGTGTGGCCAATGGCTAGATGGGGCATGGACCTCATAGGACCTTTCCCAATGGCAAAAGGCGGCTTGAAGTTTGCGGTAGTAGCAATCGAGTATTTCTCAAAGTGGGTTGAAGCGGAGCCATTGACAGCTATCACCTCGAGGAATGTGCAAAAATTTTTTGGCAGAACATTATATACAGGTTCGGAGTGCCAAGGGAGTTGACGGTGGATAATGGAACCCAGTTCGAAGCTGACACCTTCCAAGCATTTTGTGAAGATCTGGGCATTAAGTTGTGCTTCGCTGCAATGCGCCATCCACAATCCAACGGAGCCGTTGAGCGAGCCAACGGGAACATCCTCTCTGGGCTGAATCGCCGAATCATTGGCTTGGCCAAGGGGCTGTGGGTCGAAGAGCTCCCTAAAATCTTGTGGTCCATTCGAACCACTCAAACCAGGTCCACAGGTTTCACCCCATTTAGATTACTATTCGGAGATGAGGCCATGACTCCGACGGAGCTCAGAGGTGGATCCCTTCGCGTAGTTCAACCTGGAGACGAAGGTGACAGGAGCACTTTGCTGGATTTGTCAGAAGAAACAAGGCTTCGAGCTATCGCCAATCTGACTAGTACCAGGACCACACAAAGACATGGTATGACCCAAAGATAAAGCTAAATGAGCTAAAACCTGGTCATCTAGTGTTGCGAAGTGTAATAGCTCCGGGGAAGCTAGGAAACAAATGGGAAGGACCATATGTTATCTTACGCTCAGGGCGCCCCAGATCGTTTAAATTAGCTAATCTAGAAGGGGAAGAATTGAAGCATGCATGGCATGCAGAGCACCTTAAGCGTTATTTCGCTTAGGGGCTCCTTGTAATCGCTTGTAAAGTTTTCCTTTCTATAAAATAAAGAGAAGGGTTGGATTTTGTTTGCTCTTCGAACATCCCTTACTCCTGATGGACGCATCGGGAGGACGGAGATGCTTGCAGAGTCAAGCAATTTTCTTAAGACCCAGGCAGCTACCTGTGAACCATTGGTTCAAGGGCTCCGCTACCACCCTACGGATTCCAGGCTCCGGCTTGTTAGGATCCGTAGAAGAGTCTAAGGATTTTAAAAAACAGACTTTCGGCCTCCGGGTATGAAGTATCTGTAAAAGAGCCGAAGGTGGCCACCCTACGGATTCCAGGCTCCGGCTTGTTAGGATCCGTAGAAGAGTCTAAGGACTTTAAAAAACAGACTTTCGGCCTCCGGGTACGAAGTATTTGTAAAAGAGCCGAAGGTGGCCACCCTACGGATTCCAGGCTCCGGCTTGTTAGGATCCGTAGAAGAGTCTAAGGACTTTAAAAAACAGACTTTCGGCCTCCGGGTACGAAGTATCCGTAAAAGAGCCGAAGGTGGCCACACTACGGATTCCAGGCTCCGGCTTGTTAGGATCCGTAGAAGAGTCTAAGGACTTTAAAAAACAGACTTTCGGCCTCCGGGTACGAAGTATCTGTAAAAGAGCCGAAGGTGGCCACCCTACGGATTCCAGGCTCCGGCTTGTTAGGATCCGTAGAAGAGTCTAAGGACTTTAAAAAACAGACTTTCGGCCTCCGGGTACGAAGTATCTGTAAAAGAGCCGAAGGTGGCCACCCTACGGATTCCAGGCTCCGGCTTGTTAGGATCCGTAGAAGAGTCTAAGGACTTTGAAAGCAAACAGATTTTTTGGCCCTCGGGTGCGAACTATCTGTACAAGAGCCGAAGGTGGCCCAACTATGGATTTCATGCTCCGGCTTTGTCAAAGATCCGGGCAAAAAAAAAAGAAAAAAAAAGAAAAGAAAGAGGGAGTCGCGAGGTAGTAATGCCAAAGTACAAATGATAAGTGTAATCCGAAGCATCCGGTTGTTCGGAGCATCATTGTGCATAGCGAACCCTTTTCTACAGTAAAGGATCCCCCACCCACAAAGGGGGGTCGGAGGATAGGAACCACGCGACATACTTTCGAAGCATTTCACATTAAATCATTATACTTTTACATCAAGAAAAGTTTTTGTCCAAGCCTAGAAAAAATCGAAGACCCTGTCGGCATCTAGAGCTACCCCTCCGGCTACTTTGCCCTTCGGAGCTCGAAGCTGTCGGCTTGGCCCTCTTCGTTCGAATACTTCTCTTTTTCTTGGAGGCTCGTAGTTTCTTTTGCTCTTCTTGAAGCTCCGCCCACGTCAAGAGCCTTTCGGAGTCAGCCTCCGCAGGGTCTTCGGCCCGGTACTCCGAGTCGGACCAGTCCATAGGTTCGGAAGAAGAGGATACCTCCGCCTTCTCCTCCTCTTTAATATAAGCTAAGACGTCTTGGCAAACTTCAAGGGTTATCTCCCCTCCATCTCCGCGAGGAACAGAGAAGCGAGAGCGGCGGTAAGGCCTTAAGCCCTCAAGGTTTGCCCACTCCTTTCGGAGCCCGTCAGTAATTTCCAATAGTTCGAGGTCAGGGCTCGAAGGGCATGACAAAACCTAAAAAAGAACAGAACACCCAAGACAAGTTTTTTGTGTATAGCTTTTCCATTAATAAAAAGGGCTTTACAAGACTTCGTATACATAATAACCCTAAAAAGCTAGACCTGCGGGTCGGTTGGCGGAGCAGGAATGACAGGGGCTGGCGAGGCAGGAAGCGGTGGCCTTGTTTGCGCCTGCTTCTGCCGGCGGGCTTCGTCGATCCAAGCTTTAGCTGCGACCTTGTGGTCCGTCTTCCAGGTTGACCGGAAGGCTTCCCAGGCAAAGGCTACATCCGAAGATGGCCGCAGCAAGTCGTCGGACGCGAAGCTTCCAGGGGTCGAACCCCCGACTGAGCCGAGGGGGATCTGAAGAGACTCGAGGTGACGAAGAACCCCGATGCCAGCGCACTGCCCGGAGATTTCTCCGTACCGAATGCCGGAATTCATCATCAGCGACGAAGCCACTTGGATCCTTTTTAGCTTCTGGTCGAGGGGCTCGAGGGTCGCAGCAGAAGACGAAGGGCACATAGTGCCGAAGTACTCCAAGGTACCCTGAAGGGCCTCCAAGGTACGTTCCGCTATGACAGAGTTCTTCTCCGCTGCTTCTAGCCCTGCAGCAGTCGCAGATACCTCGGCCACCTGGAGCATTAAAGAGCTCTTCTGGGCCATTGCCTGGTTGAGAGCCCCCTGGAGCTCCACCAACTGCGCACTCGAAGCAGCAGCCGCTTGGCGGAGCCTTTCAACTTCCGCCCGAAGGACGACGCGCTCAGCCTCGACCTCTTGGGTAGAGGAGCGAAGCGCGTCGCTGTCTTGTCGCGCTATCCGGAGGGCTTCGTCGGACGCTGCCCTAGCCCTCCGTTCCACTAGGGTTTCTTCCTCCAGCTTGATGGATCTCTCGTTGGAGTCGTTAAGAGCTGTCTGGAGGGTAGTAACCTTCCTTTTGAGGCGATTAATCTCAACCTCGTTGGAAGTCGCTGCCGCTCTAGCAAGGACAAATTGCTGCAAAAAGAGCAAGTAAGTACCGAATTATTTATGATCACTAATGCGAAGTAGTTGTGGTGTTTTTTTTCATACCTGAAGGGCAGCCCTTTCGAGGGCTGTGTTGAGGGTCGAAGCCCTAGCCTCGCTCAAAACGGAGACCAAGTCCGAATTGACGATATCCTGGCTTTTCTCTGCCAGGGGCTCCATGAGCCTTCGGAGGCCCTCCCGTTGCTCCAAGAATGGAGCCAGCAGAGGAAGCCAAGATAAGGCTTGATGGTCATCTGCTGCGGCTTCATCCTCCGAATTGCCGGCGGAGGTCGTTGCAGGGCCAGGAAGAAGGCCGAGGCTGGATATGCTCTTGCCTCTCCCCGGCACGAAAGAAGGCAAGGAGAGCGAAGCAGGGATACCCCGATCGTCGGCAGCTACCCCTTCGACCAAAGTCGCGTCAGCAGGAGCAACCTCGACCGTCGGAGCCGCCACCACAGGAGCGATCTCCGCCGCCAAATCTGCTCCGAGGGGTGTATCCTCCGCTCCGACGGGCGCATCCTCCGCTCCGATAGTCGCATTCTCCGCCACCAAGCCTGGAGCGTCCGAAGGCGCAGGGGGGTCCACTCGGGCGGTGGCCTCCGAAGATGCTGGGACTTCAGGCGCCGCCGGAGCATCGATGCCCTTAGAGGTACCTATTTTGTCAAACAAAATTAATAAGTATATTGCAAGGAACAATTTGCAGGTATTAGTCACAAAGAGAGCTTCGAGGAGTACCTTCGGAGGCCTCGTGAGGTAGGATCGCTGGATCCTCTAGGACCTCGTACAGTTCAAAGCCTCATTGTGCTTGACAAACCGTACCAGGCGCCCGAGGACGAAGATCGGAGGAGAGTTGACGAGGAAGTCCCGTTCAACAAGGCTGGTGAGCTTGAAGATCCCAACTCCGAGGGGTGAAGGCTGTAACGCTCGACCCGGAGCAGGAGTTGGTGCACCACTTGCTGGTGGATGGCGATCAGGAAGTCCGACCGCTTCGCTGGAGGGATGTGACCATCGGACTCCGCGATTGCATAGCACTCGTGGTGAGGGACAATCTTGCCCGAGAGAGCAATGGTGTTCCTCTGGCGACGAAGCGGGCCTCCCCCATCTCTGAGAGTGCCACCAAACGGGACGAAAGGGAGGGGGTTCGCCGGAAAGTTGGCCATGGTGACAATTTTAATTTATAAGGTATATAAATTAACATTATTGCAACTTGATATTAAATTGCTATTTTTATAATACTACATTACTATTCTTATTTGCAATTTAGTACTTATATATTAATATATTTTTTAAAATCCTTAAATTATATAAGCCATTTTTCTATATAGGTCGCCACGTCGATGTGTCTATGGCGACGCCACGCCGCACGCCATAAGCGTTGTAAAGTTGGGAAGGTGCTAGGTCGCCACGCATCGCCGCGTCGCCATAACAACTATGGCTACACCGGCCCCTGCCACCGTGAGTGCGCCCTGGCCATCCTTCTCCCATCCGTGGTCGGGGCGCATTTCCATGTGGCCTGGGCAGTTCACAGGAGGAGCTCCTCGGCCGACCACACCACCTACGGCCATGCTCATCGGGCCAGCCCAGCACACGCTGCCTCCGGTCTGGTCGGTGCAGCACCCACCACTTCTGGCATGGGCTTCGTAGTCCGGTGGGTGGGACTAGGCGACTCTTGCTCAGTCCTTCAGCACCTTAGGGTTGATATCGCCTGCCGCCACGGACTGGGTGGCTGACTCGGGTGCCTCCTACCACACCACTCCCCATGCTAGTATACTCTCTTCCCGCAGGCCGCCCCACCCATCTTCACAATGTTCTTGTGGCTCCTAACATTGTTCATAATCTTCTTTACATTCGTCAATTCACTTTTGACAACTCTTGTTCTGTTGAATTTGACTCTTTTGGTTTGACTGTGAAGAATTTGGTTGCCCGGCGTCCTCTTCTCCACTGTGACAGCACTGGACCTCTCTACAAGCTTTGCCTTCCGCTGCTCCACCTTCGTCTTCTTCTTTGTCCGCGCTCGCTGCCACAACTTCCTCCACCCTCTGGCACCGCCGACTTGGTCACCCCGACATCGATGTTTTGGCTCAGCTTTGTAGTAGCTCCTCTGTTCCATGTACTAGGGCTACCAGTGAGCATATTTGTCATGCGTGTCAGTTAGGTCGCCATGTTCATTTATCTTTTTCTATTTCTTCCTTGCATGCTGTTCATGCCTTTGATCTTATTCAAAGTGACTTGTGGACCTCTTCGATCATGAGTATTTCTGGTTATAAATATTATTTGGTGGTTCTTAATGATTTTTCTCACTACTTATGGACTTTTCCTTTGCGGTCCAAGTCAGACGCCTTCCTCACGCTCACTCACTTCTTTGCTTGGGTGTCCACTCAGTTTGGGGTCACTATCAAGGCGTTTCAGTGTGATAATGGGTGAGTTTGATAACTCCGCCTCCTGGGCTTTCTTCCTCTCTAAGGGAGTCTAGTTGCGCATGTCATGCTCCTATACCTCCCCTTAGAACTGCAAGGCTGAGCACATGATTCACACCACTAACAATGTTATGCGCTCTATGCTTTTTCAGTCTTCTGCTCCCGCTCGCTTCTGGGATGAGAACCTTCTTACTGCCACCTACTTGCTCAATCACCTGCTTCCAAGGCCACGCGTGCTCCCACTCCTCACCATGCATTGTTCGGTACCCCTCTTTCCTATGCTCACCTTCATGTCTTCGGGTGCGCCTGCTATCCCAACACCTCTGCCACTGTCCCTCACAAGCTTGCGCCCCGCTCGACCCTCTGTGTGTTTCACGGTTACTCCCTCAACCACAAGGGGTACCGTTGCTTTGACCTCTCTTCTCGTCGTGTCCTTATCTCGCGACATGTCGTCTTCACCGAGTCGGTCTTTCCATTCTCCATCGACTCCACTCCCGCCTCCGACCTTGAGTTGGAATCTCTGTTTTCGATCGACCCGGTGGTTCAGCCACCTTTGTCTTCTATAGGTACACCTCCAGCTGTTTCGGCGGCTCTACTACCGTATGGAACGCCTTGTGTGGACACGACATTGCCCACCGCGCCATGCGTGGCCCCGGAGCCCTCAACTGTGCCACACGTGGCCGCTCTACCGCCGCCTGGTGCGCCTGGTGTGGCCCCGGCGCTGCCTCCTGCGCCAAGCGCGGCCCCGAAGTCCTTGGCTATGCCACGCGCGGCCACTCCACCGCCGCCTGATGCACCTGGTGTGGCCTTGCCATTGCCTCCCGCGCCGTGCGTTGCCCCGGAGTCGCCTGCCGCACCAGACACGGCCCCGACCATGTCACATGCGGCCACGACGTCCCGTCCTAGAGTCGTCTGCCTCGCCACGAGCGGCCCCGGCGTCTTCTTCCCGCTACGCTGACCCCGTGCGTGTCTACTAGTGACGCCCGACGGTTGCTGCCCCGGCCCGATCTCACGACGAGCCGTCGGTGTACCACCCGCCCATCCTTCACTGCGATCCCCACCACACTCACCCGATGGTGACTCGGCGGGATGCAGGGGTTCTCCGTCCGATGGACCGACTTGTCCTCTCCGCCACCACTGGCCCGCTGGTCTCTCCTATACCCTCTTCTGTCCGTGGCGCCCTGGCGGATCCACACTGGCGTCACGCAATGGAGGACTATGCGGCCCTTCTGGCCAACCAGACCTGGGACCTAGTGCCGCGTCCCTCTGGTTGTAATGTGGTGACTGGCAAGTGGATCTAGACACATAAGCGCAAGGCGTATGTTACACTGGATTGATACAAGGCTCGCTGGGTCCTCCAGGGCTTCACTCAGCGCCCTGGAGTTGACTATGATGAGACTTTTAGCCCAGTGGTGAAGCCCGCTACAGTTCGCACTGTTCTCTCCCTAGCGATCTCTCGAGCTGGTCTACCGGCTCAACAAGTCTCTGTATGGTCTGAAGCAGGCTCCTCGGGCTTGGTACTGCCGCTTTGCTTCCTTCCTGGTGACTTTGGGGTTCATCGAAGCCAAGTCTGACACCTCTCTGTTTGTTCTCCACCACGGTGGTGACACCGCCTACCTGCTGCTCTATGTGGATGACATCATCCTCACTGCCTCCAGCCAGTCTCTACTTTAGCAGGTTGTCACCTCTTTGCAGCGGGAGTTTGAAGGATCTTGGTGTGCTTCATCACTTCTTGGGTGTGACTGTGGAGCCCCGCGCTGATGGTCTATTCACCAGCGCCAGTACACTTTGGATATCCTTCAGCGAGCAGGAATGACTGACTACAAGCCCTGTTCCACCCCAGTTGATGCTTAGGCCAAGATTTCTGGTACTAAGGGTGCACCAGTGGATGATCCCACTACATATCGGAGCCTCACTGGTGCCCTTCAGTACCTCACCTTCACTCGGTAGGATATCTCATATGCAGTTCAGCAGGTGTGTCTTCACATGCACGATCCACAGGACCTGCACCTCACCGCTATGAAGCGGATTCTCCGCTATCTGCGTGGCTCCCTCGACTTCGGGCTTCATCTTCAATGTTCTCCGGTAGCTGAGCTTGTGATTTACACTGACACCGACTGGGCGGGCTGCCCGAACACGCGTTGCTCCACCTCCGGCTTTACCGTCTTCCTTGGCGGCAACCTCGTGTCTTGGTCGTCCAAGCGACAGCCGGTTGTCTCCCATTCCAGTGCCGAGGCTGAGTACCGCGCTGTTGCTAACGGCGTGGCGGAGGCCTCCTGGCTCCGACAGCTCCTGGAGGAACTCCACAGCCCCTCTCCAGGACCACCTTGGTCTACTACGACAATGTCAGCGCCGTCTACCTCTCCACCAACCCCGTCCAGCACCAGCGCACCAAGCATGTGGAGATCGATCTCCACTTCGTCCGTGATTGTGTCGTCGTGGGAGATGTCCGTGTTCTACACGTGCCTACCACCTCTCAGTTCGCCGACATCTTCACCAAGGGCTTGCTTTCCTCCACCTTCTCTGAGTTCCACTCCAGTCTCAACGTACGATGCGCCAGAGTTTCGACTGCGGGGGGTGTTAGAGTGTGTGTGTGTGTCTGGCCCATGTATGGCCCTTGTAGGCTACTATTATTATCCACCCACTCTTCCAGGGTTGGGTGAGGAATACAATCTCTTTCAGTCATACTGCTTTCTTCCTGGGCTATTAGTATTTGAAAGGGAAAAGGAACACTGCGTGGATACTTCCTTTCGCCATTTATCATGCTATATTAGTACATTACTTTATCATGCTATATTGCTTTTTAGTCCTTTTTGTCCATCTACGTGATTGTCATTAGTTTCTGTTGCTCAATAATCATTATTTATTTACTGCTATATGTATTATATTGACAATAGGAGTGGATCTACAATATGTGTCTCGAGGATGATCAAGACAGTGAGTAAAATCTAGATGCAGAGTTTGCTGTGGGATTCCTAACCATGAAGATGCTCAAGGAATCTTCATCTCCTGCATTGGATGCTGAAAAAATAGAAGTTCCTTCACCAAAGGATGAAAATAATTCCACAAATTCTGACGATACTACAGATAATGAAGACTTTGAAATTAGTGATGATGATGACAATGATCGTAATCACAAGCACCGGAGACGGGATGCTAGAGCTCAATCTTATGATGAGAATACTGAGCAATCTCTAGGGGGGCCTTTGACAAAAAGGCAGAAGGTTTCCGGCGGAGCTGATTTACAAGGGGAAGCACAGAAAGATTTCTTGCCAAAATTCAAGAGGCGCCCTGGAGTAGGGGCTCACAATCGGGCACCTAGAGTGAACCAATCCTTCTGTTCTGATTCATCAGCTTCTGTGGCTGCTCGCCCTCACATGACTCGGGGAAGAGGACGTAATGGTGCACCCTGGACTCAGCATGACCCAAAATTTAACACGCTTGACATGATTGACTTTGCATCACAGATGGCCTCACAAGGACCACCAACACATCCTAGCTTATTTATGGGTACTGCATTGCCGAGTGGAGGCAGTGCGCAAAATGGTTCCTGGGGTCCATATGGATTTATTCCTGGAATGCCTAATGGAATGTTGGATCCAATTCACCCACTTTCCATGCAGGGCCCTATCCAGCCTACAATATCTCCTTTAATTGATCTTGGCATGCCTCGTCAGCGTTGTAGAGACTTCGAGGAGCGTGGATTTTGCTTGAGAGGGGATATGTGCCCCATGGAACATGGTCTCAATAGAATTGTCGTTGAAGACATGCAGGTTCATACATTTCCTTGATCTCAGATACCTTTCTGCATTCTATGTTGTATGTTCAGTATTGTTCTTTTTCATCATTTCTTTGTGTTACCAACTTCCATCATATCATTCTAAGATGTTGTGTGAGAGTGTGAGATTTATGCAACTATGAATCCAGGCTAGTCTATTGTTTCACATTTTTAGTCATGAATGCCCTTGTTGCACTTACATCATTGTAGTCTTAAAAGGTGCTCTGTATGTGCAATTTTATCGCTGATGATCTGAGCTTCTATTAAATGTTCTTCGCAACATCTTTTCCAGAATCTATGTGATAATATGATTTAACCATACCATGCTTTTGTTTTATTTTTGGTGCTTCATATGTTTTATGATTATTCTTTAACTTCAGTTAGCTAAAAAATAGCTTTGATATACCATGCTTATGCATTATGAGGCATGGTTCCTTTGGTCATGTTCTGCTAGATAGCACTTTTTTGTCAGGTCAAAACTCAAAACATTGAGGTTTAATAGAGCAATTACTTAAAATACTTTGCAGAGTCTATCACAGTTCAATCTTCCTGTCTCAGCTCCAAATTGTCAAGGTTTGGGAATCCAAAATGAAGCAGGAACTGCCCCTGTTAACAAATCAAGCCTTGGAAGCAGTAAAAGTGTTCTTGCAAAAGATATCAAATCTGGTGTGACAAATGGTGTACTGAAGCTAAGTGGAACCGCTGCTTTAGATGTTTCTGATGCTGATGTATATGATCCTGATCAGCCTCTCTGGAACAATGAGCACCCTGATGCATCTTGTGCTAGTTTTGCACATACTAATGATGGAGTATGGAATGCTGAATCCTCGGGCTATGAAACAGGGCGGGAGCAGGGAAACAAGGTTTTTGTAGCTGATGGTTCACAGAACTCAAAGTCTTCTGTTTGGGGCCGAATAGCATCAAAAAAATCAGGGCCTGACAAGACAGCTAATACTACTTCAACAAGTGCCACTGGAAACAAAAGAAATGAAAGTTATGATGAGATGATTCCTAGCACTGTCCAAGTAAAGCCTGCTTCTGCTAAAGACACTAATGGTCAATTCAACTTGAGAATATTCGGAGATACAGGCCGGCAAAGTAACCAGGTTTCTCATAAAGCATCTCGCACGTTATACGTACATGGCATTCCCCCAGAAAGCAATAAATGGGAGGCCCTTCTTTCGCACTTCCAGAAATTTGGACAAGTGATAGATATATACATTCCATCGAACAGTGAAAAGGCTTTCATCCAATTCTATAAAAGGGAAGAAGCTGAAGCTGCCCTTAAAGCTCCAGACGCTGTAATGGGCAACCGCTTTATAAAGCTATGGTGGGCCAACAGAGATAGGATACCTGATGTAGGAGAGGGTAGAATCCCAGCAAAATCTTCCCATATGTCCTCTCCACTGGCCAATTCTGCCCCACCTCAACCATCTTCTTCCAACAGAGGCAAGGAAGATATTCAATCTGTAACTCCAAGGGCTGGTTCGGGATGTTCTGCTGAAGCATCAGCTCCTGGTACAGGTCCTAAAACGCCACCTGCAAATAGTGTAAAATCAGTACCTCCTGACCCCAAAAGGCAAGAAAGCCTTGAACTCTTGGAAGAACTTCGTAAAAAGCAGGAGATCTTAGCTCAGAAGCGTGATGAATTCCGCCGCCAGTTAGAGAGACTGGCAAAGCATGTATGCTATTTTCCATGATTTATTCATTATTGTTAATTATATTACTCACATTGCCAGTGTACCACTAATTTTTCCTTGTCTGCTACATTTTTTTTTGCTGTTGTGATTTCTTGTTTCTAATAAGTAAACTATTTTGCAGAAAGGTTTAGCAAATTCAGCCAAACAGGCAGAGGCTGGTGGAAAAGAAGTCGCTTCTAATGATATACAGAGAGTTACAGATGCAAGGTCCATAAACACCAGGACAGTACGGCCTCAAGATTTCGCTGGTACACTGGAAAAGAGAACATCTGGAGAGCTGGCTCTATCTTCCCCAAAATCATCTGCAACGTCTGCACAAAAGCCAGCTGTAGCTACTAAGCAGATAATTCCTCTGTTAGTGCCATCACAGAATAGGTTTAAGCTTGACAATCGGACCAAATCATTTAGAATTCTTCCACCTTTGCCACCTGAAATTGCAAACGTAAGTTTATTACCCAGTGTCCTTCTGAATTTCATTGTCATAAGTGCAATTCAATGTTATCCAAATCACACAGGATATCAAATTATGCCTCAAATTTTATGGATGGATTGGACACCTACCATTTCTCAATTTTTGGCATCCTCGCCTTATAATGAAGAGCAGCATTTAACCTTGATATGTGTTTTGTTTATCCTTGTATGTTATGTTCTATTAACAAGTTGAACTATCATTTCTGAATCAATAAAGGCCCCTCTACTGCTTATATTGGAAGTGTTTTGTTTCATTATTTATTTGTCCGAAAAAACAGGGAAACTCTGCGGTTAGATTTCATTTGTTCTGTTTCATTTTGGTGGTTCAATTCTCACCCTTCAATTTTTTTGAGGTAAAACCAGCAGGAGAGGCTCCTACTAAGGTTTTATATATATAAAAAACACAAGTCACACTACAAATGAAACCAACCGAGAGAGACAAATAAGAGGCACGGGAGGGAGGGGGAGGATGACAGGAGGGGAGTTACAACAGGGGAGTTACAACGCTTGAAGCCAGGAGACAATGACTTCTTTTGTTACAGTTGGGAAACAATTATATTGTTTGGAAAGCTCATGTTTGAAGGTAGCCAACTAGCTCGTGGTAGAAGGCCTTGAGTTTTAAAGATCACTTTGTTGCAAAAAGTCACAATGTCACTGGCAGGGATTTCCACAGAATTGGGAGGAACTAATCTTCTGAAATTATATAAAAGGGTAGTTGGTCGAGGGCTTGGACCTCGTCGCCGCCGCGGCGGTGGCGTTGTGGCGACGCGACAAGGAGGCAGGGATACAAGGAGACTATGCCTAAACTGAATACTCGACCCCTAAAATCCTATCGGAGCCCTGTTTATATAGACACAGGACCAACCACTTTAACAATGGAAATATCAAACTAAATCCTAACTTGCTAACTTAAGAGCTAATCAAATCTATTTAATTGGTAGATATATGATCTCCTTGCTAATCAAATCTATATCTAATTGATACTTATCTGATCTCCTTGGACCTATTTTCTTCTCTAGCCAAATCTCCTGATTTTCGAGATTATGTTTCTTTCTTTGGTCGGACCTGCTGCCACAGTACCGGTGGTACTGTTCACAGGCGGTCCAGGCCCTCTGATCCATGATCCTAGGCCATGACACACAGAGACCAGGATCCAATGATAAGGACTTCCATTAATAAAGTCTTGGGAAGCGTTGTGGAGGGGCGAATGACCAAATCATTGAGGAGCATGGCGTAGTCCCATGATAAGCCAAGAAGGGGCTAGCAGGACGAACTGAAGCGGCAATTAAAGAAGAGGTGAGGTGTGGTCTCTTCAACCAAATTTGTGCAGAGGACGCAAGTGTAGTTGTCAAGGCAAGTGTAGTTGTCAAGGTGGTAGTTCTTGCGTCACAACATATTCCTTGTGTTGAGTCTGTCATGGATGAGGAGCTAGAAGATCTTCAACTTGTTGGAGCATTTACAACACCAAAGCTTCTTAATACTCTGATGAGGGAACACGTTATTGAATGGGATGTTGTAAAAGTTCTTCGAACTGTAAACTGGCGATCCCCAAATGTAGGACCAAGAGTCACTGACAGATGGCTCCAAGTTGAGGTCTTGAACGATGGCCCTAAAATGTTGGTATTCCTGGAGTGCTTCCTGAGATAGAGGCAGGTGAAACTAGGAGACCATGTCAACTCGTTGGTAGAAGTTGAATATCGAGATTTTCTTGTTTTTGGTGAAGGAGAACATGTGAGGAAAGGAGGCTCCCAAAAGACGTTTGTTCTAGAGATCCAACTAGAGGGAGATAGAGGTCCCATTGTCCACCTTGGATTTAGCAATTGTCTAGAACGAATCAGCAAGCCGGAGGATAGAGCGGTACCAAGGGATCCTTTCAGGGAGGTAAAGTGTGGAACATCACCTTGATTGTAATAAGTCTCTTGAATGAGAGTGATCCAAGGGGTGTCACGATTGTCATAGAGTTTATCAAGTTGCTTCAATAGTGTTAGAGAATATGTTTCTTGTATTAGAGATGAGAATCAGGATACAATTATATAGCCCTGAGACTCTAACAGAATACTAAACTTGGAGGGCAAGAAAGACACTAACAGAATCCCAGACATGGAAGCCAAGCAAGTTGGTGGACATGCCAACTGGCATAGTACATTACAAGACACAGTAATGTCTAACACGCCTTCGCAGTCGAATCATCAGTGAAACCGATGTTCAGACTGGACCTAAACTCAGTGAAGACAGATGAAGGAAGACCCTTGGTGAAGATATCAACAAACTGAGATGTCGACGAAACATGAAGTACCCGGACATCACTAAGAGCAACATGCTCCCGAACAAAATGTAAATCAATCTCCACATGTTTGGTGCATTGATGCTGAACAGGATTGGAGGACATGTAGATGGTGCTGATATTGTCGTAATATACCAAGGTTGTCTGGCGCAGAGGAGTGTGCAGCTTAGACAGAAGTTGACGAAGCCAAGTATCTTTAGCAACGACATTGGCTACCGCGCGATACTCGTCCTCAGCACTGGAATGGGAGACTATATTCTGACGCTTGGAGGACCATGAGATCAGATTGTCCCTAAGAAAGACCGCACATAACCAGAGGTGGAGCGGCGAGTGTCATGACAACCAGCCCAATCAACATCAAAGTAGACAACTAGGTCAGATAAAGCAGAGGGACGCACAAACATGCCCATATGGAGGGTGTCGCGAACATAACGCAGAAGCGTTTAAGAGTAGCAAGATGAGGCTCCCGTGGATCATGCATATGGAGACAGACTTGCTGAAATGCGTAAGAGATATCTGGCCAGGTGAAAGTCAGATACTGAAGAGCCCTGGCAGGACTGCAGAAATCAGTTGGGTCGGGTATGGGAGCACCATCGGTAGAAAGCTTTGGATTCACATCAACTGGTGTGGATCATGGTTTGCAATCGACCATATCAGCACACTCAAGAATCTCAAGCATATACTGTCGTTGTGAGATAAAAAGACCAGACCCAGTATGCTGAACATGCATGCCTAAAAAATGATGAAGTTGTCCCAAGTCCTTCATGGAAAATTCCTGTTGAAGAACATCAATAATGCGACGCAGGAAAACCATGGAGGAAACTGTCAGAACAATGTCATCACGTAAAGAAGAAGATAGGCAGTGTCAGCTCCATTGTGATAGACAAATAGTGATGTGTCAGATTTGGCCTCCTTGAACCCAAGATGCAGAAGATGGGAGGCAAATCGATCATACCATGCACGGGGTGCTTGCTTCAAGCCATAGAGAGAGCGGTTGAGCCGACACACATAGTCAGGATGAGTAGAATCCTCAAATCCCGAGGGCTGAACACAATAAACTGTCTCTGTCAAGGTGCCATGGAGGAAGGCATTGTTGACATCCAGCTGATGAATTGGCCAGGATCTAGAGACAACTAAGGAGAGAACTGTCCGAACAGTAGCAGGCTTGACAACAGGACTGAAAGACTCGGCAAAATCAACACCAGATCTTTGAGTGAAACCACGAAGTACCCAACGAGCCTTGTAGTGTTCAAAAGAACCATCTGCATTGAATTTGTGTTTGAACACCCATTTCCCTGTCACCACATTGGACTGAGGCGTGGTCGAGGAAGAAGATCCCAAGTGTGGTTGGACAGGAGTGCTGAATACTCAACCTCCACGGCAGCACGCCAATTGGAATCAGCCAATGCAGTATGATAGCTCCGAGGAACAAGGGATAATTGGGCTGCCTCAAACAGTGTGGGCTGACGAAAACCACACTTTCCACGTGTGATCATGCCACGCTTATTGATCACAGGTGGAACAAGTATAGCACCTTGTGGAAGATGCATAGAAGAGTCTGTTGTCGAGGAGGATGACAGTGTTGGAGCAGGTGGTGAAGAGGCCGGTGCTGGTGGTGGAGCCGTGCGCCTGGAGTAGACGAAACCGCGATAACGGCCTGTGGACGGGGCGGTTGGCAGAACAACATGAGCCGGTTCTGGAACCGGTGTGGCTCCTGATGGCTTGGAAGTCAGAATGCCAGGGGTAAAACTGGGTGTGGTAGGGGAATCCTGAGCCCCTAGAGTAGAAGCCAGAGGTCTTGTAAGAGGCAAAGATGGGGATAACATCTGAGGAGCTGTTAGTGGGTTAGTGTCATCCTACAAAAAATCAAATGTTGTGGCTGAGGGCGGAGATTTGTCCTCAGAAAACAAAAAAGAGGATTCATCAAAGACCACATGATGTGATATAATGACCCGATTTGTGTGATGATCAAGGCAAATATATCCTTTGTGATGAGGAGAATAGCCAAGAAAGACACACAAGGAGGATCAGGGAGCTAGTTTGTGAATAGCTGTGGCTGAAATACTAGGATAGCATTTGCAACCAAAAACACGAAGATGGTCATATGAAGGGTGAGAACCAAGGAGAGTGAAGTGAGGAGTGGAAAGACCAAGTCTTTTGGTGGGTAGAATGTTTAGGAGATATGTGGCTGTAGTGAGTGTTGCTGCCCAAAAAGTGGGAGGAATGTTGGCCTGAAACAAAAGTGAGCGAATGACATTATTGATCGTGCGAATAATGTGCTCAGCTTTACCGTTTTGGGCTGAGGTGTAGGGACATGACATACGAAGATGAATGCCACAGGACAGGAAAAATGTGCGAGTGGAGTTGTCAAACTCGCGACCGTTATCGCACTATACTCCCTGAATGGACACCCCAAATTGTGTATGGACATAAGCAAGGAAATGAGAGATGGTTTGAAAAGTGTCAGATTTCAAACGTAATGGAAAAGTCCAAAGGTAGTGAGAACAATCGTCAAGGATAACAAGATTATACTTGTGACCAGAGACACTAACAACAGGGGATGTTCAAAGATCACAATGTATTAGCTGAAAAAGGGTGTGTAGCACGTGAAGTCGATGCATGAAAAGGTAAACAAGTATGACGACCTAGCTGACAAGCATGACAGAGACTCTCTTATACTTTTATTGTAAGAGATAGCGGAAGAGTTAGCTAGAGAAGTCATAATGTCATGGCCGGGGTGTCCAAGACGCTGATGCCAAAGCGAAGATGAGGAAGACACATGAAATGCAAAAGCCAGAAACCGCAAGGGCTAAAGTGGTCCGATGCTGTCACATCTGATGAGTTCCTTTCGAGTAGGTAGATCCTTCACAGAACAACCAAAAGGGTCAAACTCCACAGAACAATTGTTGTCATTGTTGTCAGTGGTAAACTAGCGAACAACAATAAGATCCTTAATAATGTTTGGAGAAACAAGAACATTATTAAGGTGAAGATTATGTGGAAGATAGGTATAGCTAGTAGAGGTAACCAGAATTAGATTCCCGTTACCGACAACAATTGTAGAAGGAGAATGACAAGATGAAGGAAAGAGATGTGAAAGGATACCAGTATCAGAAGTCATATGATTCGTGGCACCGAAGTCAAAATACCACTCCTGTTGAGGTGGCTGCTGAAGGGACATGGTTTGAAACTGAGCTACAAGAGCCTGTTGATCCCATCCAGCAACAGGAGAAGAGTATGGAGTGGCAGGAGGAAGAAATCCCCACTGACCAGGCCATTGCCCGTGCGGTCCAGCCCCAAGAAGAGCATGGGGTGGCCTGGGTGATCCAGAGAGAGGACACGGTGGTGGAGACAGAGAGGACACGGTGGTGGAGACTGTGTGCTAGGCCAAAGATGAATTGATCCAGACCATGGGTTGTAAAAACTGGGCTAAGCAGCAGAAGAAGACTGTACGGTAACTCCACTAGCCCGCCGCTGTGACCACCGTGGCCCTCGTTGCCACTACGACCACCGCGTTTGCCCCGCTTGCTTCGTTACTGTTGGTGGCCTTCAGAGCCACTACTGGAATTTCCAGAAGTGGTGTAGTGGTGCTGGGCTGAGACGGCGGGGTCGAGAAGCATCTGTTGACGGGGAAGGGTCTGATGGTGTAGTGGTACTGCTGCCTGCAATAGTAAGAGCTGTGGCAGGAGCAGCCTTAGCCATGGTGAGTTCCTCCAACCGCAAATCATCACGAACTTGCAGGAAGGAGGGGAATGGGTTGCTGCGGCGAAGATGAAGTCCAATGGCAGTGAAGCGTTCGTTGAGGTAGCGAATGACGTTGAGGACGAGAGTACGATCAGAGATGGGTTCTCCAAGATCGCGAAGGTCCTCGGCCATGCGCTGGTAGCGGCGACAGTAATCAGTGATGGAGAGATCACCCTAATGAAAGGCCCGGAACTCCTGATCGGCGTAGAGGGTTCGAGTGGTACGATTGCCGAGAAACTGGGACTCAATGGCCAACCAAGTAACTCGAGCAGTAGCACCACGCTGAGAGATGGTGTCGGCGATGTCGTTGGTGATGGCGTCGAGAAGCCATGTGCGGACGACACAGTTCATGCACACCCAATCAGGAGAAAGGGGCGCAACAACATCAAAGAGAACATGGTTTTCCAGGGAGTATTTACCGATGACCAGAAGAACGGATTCTCGCCATCGAGCGTAGAAGGTTGAAAAGATGGCCTTGTTACTAAGTAAACCAATTGAGGGTTAACCAATCTTTGAAAGAACCCACGGTAGGACTGAAAGTCAAATAGGAGATGAGCACCTAGCATAGCTGGGGCATGCAACAAGGAGCAACCAGACAAATTTAGCAGGAAACAGATTAAGGCAGTGCAAATATGTAGGGTCGCATTTTGATCTGTTAGGGCGACCAAATAAAGGCAAGGTTTCAACAGACTATCAGACAAAAACCCAACAAAAGTTTGAAAGCCACACATACTGAACAGGCTGATAGACTGGTAGTTAAACAGTAGAATAACTTGATGTAGTTGCAATTTAGACATTCTGTTGATAATTGTTTGTTGGAGCAGCATCAGGTACCATATTTGCCTCAGGGGAGTATTCTCTCGGAGTAAGTTGGCGTCAGCCACTAGATCTGCATTAATGCAAAATAACTGCGTAGCAGTGTGCTGAATTTGAATAATCGAGAGACAGGGACAGAGTGAGCCAGTTTTTGAGAAATTAATGACGTCCTATAGACTTGGCAGGGAGGCATACCCTTAGAGTTCAAGTGATCATTATTCGCCTGGTTCAAGCTCCCTTGGTGCGTGTGCTGTATGGTGTCCTGCCTCTTGCTGCTATGAATGTCCACTTCATTAAAACGAAAGCCCTGGGAATTCTTACAGTTTCTTGTTGCCCTGGGTTGGCTAGAGGTGATCCCTATGCGATGCGACGGTGCTTGCGTTGATAAACAATGGTGATTGGTTGCTGTCTTCTTGCAGAGACCACAATTTGGGCCTCTGGGCAGCATCAAGCTGGGCAGCCAGCTCAGCAGCATCGTTGTTGTCAAGGTGGTCATGGGCAATGTTTACAAATCGCCTAGTCGAACCTAGTCGCCATGGTACCGACCAGAAAACTAATCACGATTAATCGCGATTAGTCGATTCTGGTCGGTTCTAGTCGTTTGTCTAACCGTCCCATATATTTTAGAACATATATATAGTTACATACTATATAGTATGTGATAATTTATAGGTGGCCTCTTAAAAGCAAGCCTAATCAAGATTCAAGAGTACATGGATAGGTAGTTGGAGATATACTTGAAGTAAGGCCATTATACTCTTTGTGTTTTTATCCGGCAACTCATCCCAGTACATAAAATGGAGTAAGACCTGCCAAAAACATAAATCAAAATCAGAAACAATCAAACAAGAATATCTTGACAGCCAATTGTCAAACAGCCAACAAATCATCGTAACAGTAGCAATTAGCAAATCATCAACCATCATAACAGTAGCAAATCATCAAAACGGAAACTTAGGTTCAAATCAAGCAGTAGCAACTAGCAAACAGCCACACACACAGTCACAACAGTTTTAATTCAGTAGAAAACACCCACAAGCAGCCAACTAACATTCTAATTATTTAAATGAGCAAATCATCATTCAATTTGAAGCCTTTAGATCCATCTCCATCATCAGTATAAAGTGACTCTTCATCCTCTTCCATTGCTCTAGCTGAATCAAATTCTGCTTGTCCCAACTGATCTTCAATGTCATCTTCAAAAATATCATGAGCCATTGTGTTTCTTGGACGCTTCTTGTTCCTAACATAGGTATGCTTGACAGAGGTAGCAGCCCTAGGTAGACGCATGCTACGTCCTTGCAAACTCCGGTTGCACCAATAACTTCATTCACATGAGCCCAAGTCATAGCATTACCATCACCTTCATGAACCGGTTCACAATTTTCATCGACCCATCCATTTTCCCAATGAAATTCTTCAAGGAGTGGGTTGCATTTCTTTCCCTTGGAACCAAGCTCTCTAATTTTCTTAAATCTATTTTCCATCTTTCGGTTGTAGCTAACATACACCAATTTGTTTAACCTTTCGTGCTCTAACTGGTTTCTCTTTTTGGTATGGACCTACACAAAATACAATTCAAAATGAGATATCATGCAAAGAATATTGTTGCCAAACTCCAATTACTTTGTAGTAGTACTTACATGAGCAAATGCACTCCAATTACGCTCGCATCCAGATGCCGCACAACAAAGGCTAATGATTTTTTTTGCTAAACTTTGAAGCTCATACGCTAGACCACCATATGAACCCCATCAAAGAATTGTAATTTATATTACAAATATACAATCCCATTGTTAGTTTATTAGCAAACAAAGTAACCAATGAAGAAGGGAAGTGAATAGTTGTATCAAAACTTACTTGGATTTTTTCTATCCCTATCTCTTATTGCTCCTTGCTTTGAGAAGGCGTCACCTTCTGACCTCTCATAGTCATCAGCTTGTTTACTGACAATGGTCTGTTCTTCATCATCACTCACCATCTTCCACATAACTTCATTAAACATCGCTCTTAGCCTTGCAGCTTTTTTCCTATCTTTCTCCCTTATGGCAAAGAATTTGCTTGGATTCAAGTATAGAGCCGCCCCATACAACTTTTGCTCCATTTGGTTTTCCCATCTCTTCTCATATAACTCTAGTACCTCTTTATGTAAACGTGGTTTCTCTTTCAAAGAATCATTGATTGTGGTCTTTGCAACATCCATAGCTGCCATGATCTCAGGAGCTGTTAGTGTCTCATCCTCATCTACTATTCTTAGTGCAACAAGAAGTGGTTGTGAAGCTTTTAGGCAATTTTCCAATTTATTCCAAAATACCATTGAAATGACAATATTCTCAACTTGTCGCCCTTCTTGAGAAGTGGAGAAGCTATTAGCGTGCCATTCATCGCTAACAAATAAATTTCTTAAACCATTTATGTGCCTATGCATACTTGCCAATGTGAGAAATGAAGTAGCAAAGCAAGTCACAGCTTGCCTCACGAGATCCCCACCTATCTTCTCTCATTAGATCAAGAACCCTCTCATGCTTGTAGATGAATCTACACACCTTTGCCATATTGATGCAAGTGTTGAATTCCTTGAATTTTCCAATATCCTCCAACAACAAATCCAAGCAATGGGCAGCACAAGGTGTCCAAAACAAATGTGGGATCCTCTCCATTAGAATCCTCCTGGCTGCCTTGAAGTTTGCTCCATTGTCTGTGATAATTTGCACCACATACTCCTTCCCAACGTTGTCAATTTGCTTCTCCAACAAGTCAACCAACATCTGTGCATCTGCTATCTCACTTGAAGCATCAACAGAGCCTAGGTAGAAGGTCCCTGCTGGACTGTTAATAAGAAAATTGATGATGTGGTGATGGCTTGTGTCTGTCCGCCCATTAGACATAAGCGTGCAACCATATTCCTTCCAAGACCCTTGTTAATCTTCGCACCACGTCTTCGAAGTGGATCACCATGGCTTTGTAGCTTCTCCAGCTCGACAACCATTCATCCGTGAGCCGAAGCCAACATGGTCGAAGCCTCAATAAGCTTTCCATACTTCGAAGTGACCCTTCGAAGCATGCCTTCAAATTTCCTCCGCCTTAAGCACACCTTCGGAGTGCCTCCCCTTTGGAGGTCTTTGACCGCCAACCTTCGAAGTATCTCCCTCTGGAGCATACATTCAAAGTGCCCCTCCAAAATGCCTCCCTCCGGAGCACACTTTCGGAGTGCTTGCATGCATCTGTTTCGTGCCCTTGTGTCCGAGACCCTTTGTCCAAAGAGCCTTCGAACACCTCTTCGGACCACACTCGACTTCACCCAACTTCCTTGATCCTCTGGTACTAGACCTCTCACCTGGTCTTGATCCTTCGCTGTTGATAGCCAAGTTGCATCCGCCTTCCTGCACATCACGAAGCAGGCAACCAACATCAGCAACACCCTTCAGAGCACATCGAAGGTTTCGTTGTGCACTTCGAGCACACACAAGCTACCGAACCCTTCGGTAGAACCTTCGATGAACACATCAGTGCATAACACAAATATCGACCCCTTCGGTAAACTCAACCAACCACTGAACCCTTTCAGTGAAAACCCCTTCATTTAGAGATACTTGTTAATCACTCATCACAGACACAAAACCAAGACACATGTCAACTTGGTTTCTCAGCATAATTGACTGTGCTAGGGTTCTGGGGTAGATGGTGATCCCAAGCATTCCATTCGAAGTTGATGGGGTCCAAACCCTATAGGTGGGAGTTGTCTTGGCCATGATCATGGTGTGCAGTTCTTGATAGAGTTCTTGGTGAAGAACTTGTGCTTGATGAGTTCGGAGGAGAATTGACCACATAAGTGAAAATTGTGGGCTGATCATCGAAAGAAACCCTTTTTCGAGACTTTGAATGAGAATGAGCAGAGCGCTTGCGATTGAAGTTGTTGACTAGAGTCTAGCTTCTATGATCCTCAAGATCCCATTTGTGTTTCTCAGCACACCAGTTGGCACCACCATCACGCTAGAGATGAAAATAAATGTCAAAGCTGCCTCAGATGATCACCTTGAGCTTGTAAACAAGAAAACCCACATCTTTTGAAGCAATAGAGAATCAAAAATGTTTGTCACACTGGAATTGGACATGAAAACTTGCAAGCGAACCTCCAAGGCAGACATGGAGATCTAAACTTATTGAGGCTTCAGTGAGGCAAGAGGTGAAGTGCCTAAAGACTACCAACATAAAGAAAGAGCCATTCGATGAAGAGGAGGGATGATGAATCGGAGAACCAAATAAAGAAAGGACTCTCTACTAAAAGAGATGTCCATCCGAGAAATCCCAAGAATCAACCAAATGCTTGATGGCAGGATCCTGGTCAAGCTCAAAGAGAGCGAGAGGAGGACCCACCATTGGAGAGGGGGGGGGGAGGAGGGGGGAGGGGAAGAAGGTCAAGGGGAAGAAGGCAAACCCGATTAGCTTAGGGGAGGCCATGAGCGGAGTGACAATTGGAGATTCAAGAGGGGGTGGCGAGCGTGAGAGCAAGAGCAAGGGTGAGAGTGGTGAGCCATGACTCGACCCTTCAACTTTATCACCTAATGTAATTTTTGTATCCCCACTCTTAAAAAACTATTGCCATTGTTCATTTGTTTATTCTAATCTAATTGAACATAATTTCCCTGACAATGGTGATTTCTTTCTCATTCTTTGATTATGGATTTTGTAAGCATCTACAACTGCAAGTCTACAACTGTTGATTTGTGACACTATGAGAGGTTAAGTCTATGTGTGTGTGTGTGTTTTGGCATGACATGTTGTTTGGCATGACATGTGTGATGTCCATGTGTGGACAAGTTTGTAGTCTTAGCACCTTTAGCATCTTTTGCTTTAGCATCTTAGACTAGCATATTTGCTTTAGCATCTTAGACTAGACTAAGCATCTTTTGCTTTAGCATCTTAGACTAGCATCTTTGCTTTAGCATCTTAGACTAGCATCTTGGGCTACATGGCTAGCCTATAAATATGTATCCCCAACCATTTGGGTTGGCATGGCATTTGAGTGAGTTGAAAGAGAAGAAAATTGCCCCAACTCTTGAGTGTCATCCCTACCAATGCGAGTGTTCTCTCTAACAATTGGTATCAGAGCTGTATGGTTCTGTGACCTTTCCAATCCCCTCCGCGACTCTCTCCAACGGAGACGCCCTTCTCCTTGTTCATCTTCCTCCCTTGCCGGTCCACCGGAGACCAACGACTCGGCGAGTTCCACCCACACTCCGAGCAGCAGCACGAGTGTAGCGGCTTCCTCCCAGGGCAGCAGCAACCCCCACGACCCTTCCACTCTACCACCTCGCAATGTCCACAGGAGACTCTCTTCGCTCGGTCACCTCGAGCGCACGACATCGGCAGGAGGCCGAAGTCGCCGCGGCGGAGGAGCGCGACCGGGTGGCAGCAGAGGTTGTGGCAGCGAAGGCTCGGAAGGTGAGGTTGGCGGCGGCAGAACTGGCAGTAGCGAGAGCGGAAGAGGAAGCGGCGGCGGCTGTGGCTGCAGCACGTGTTGCGGCGGCAGAGCTCGAAGCTTTGCGCCACGGTAGCAACAGTGGCAGTGCCTCCGAGGGAGGTAGCCTCGACTTGGAGGCCGAGTTACCAAGGAGGGCGAAGGATGAGCGGGTGGCGCAGTGGGCAGCAGCGCAGCCCCGTGCTCGCGGCGGCAGCCCAAACGGGCCTAGACGCGCCGACAACACTCCGGGAGGATGCGCACGCGACGGTCGTGCTCATGGCGAACGCGACCCTCACAGGCGGCGTGGCTCTCCCTCCCCGGACCGGCGCCATGGTCATCGCGGCTTCCAGACCATCATCAAGGATGCTGGTGCTGGTGGTGGATGGCCCACCCTCACCAAGACCAACTACACCCAGTGGTCCATGATTATGAGGGTGAAGCTCCAAGTGCGGCACATGTGGGAGGCAGTCACATACGACGACGTCGACTACGATGATGATCGACGGGCGCTGGAGACCCTCGTTGCTGCAATTCCGCCGGAGATGCAGTGTTTGATTGCTTGCAAGCAGACTGCCAAGGAGGCTTGGGATACTATCGCTGCAGTATGTATTGGCAGCGATCGCGCCCGCAAGGCTACGCTGCAGGCATTACGCAAGGAGTGGGAGAACCTGGCTTTCAAACCAGGTGAGGATGTTGATGATTTTGCTCTCCGTCTCAACTCTCTACTGCAGAAGTTGGTGCAGCATGGCGAAGACCTCATCAACGAGGAAAGAGCTGTTGAGAAGCTCTTTCGCTGCGTTCCCGGGAAATACAAGCAAATGGCTCGTTCGATCGAGTCCTTGATGGACCTCTCCAGGATGTCGATCGGAGAAGCGATAGGTCGCCTCAAGGTCGTCGACATCGATGAGCCCCAGCCATCTTCAGAGCCGGCCACCACTGGTGGCAAGCTTCTCTTCACCGAGGAACAGTGGCTCGCGCGCCAGCGAGAGCAGAAGAAGGGGGAGGCATCAAGTTCGTCAAATGGCCACAAGCGCCAGCCACGCAGGGGGCGCAAGGCCCCCCAGGCGCATGGAGGCGCTACTGGTGGCGCCAACGGTGGCCGCAAGGCCACCCGTGATGACACTTGTCACAACTGTGGCAAGATCGGCCATTGGGCTAGGGACTGCCGGCAGGCGAAGCGCGGCGGTCAGGCACATGTCGCGCAAGCGCAAGAGGAGCCAGCTCTGTTCCTTATACATGGGAACATTGAGTTGCACTCCCCTCCCACGTCGACAGCTGCCGCTCTTCTCCACGTCGACGAACCGCGCGCACACGTCTTCCTCGGCAATGGGTCCAATGATGACAAGATTGACGGGTGGTTCCTCGACACCGGCGCCACCCATCACATGACCGGGCGGCGGGACCACTTCTCCGACCTGGACTCCAGCGTGCGAGGGTCCGTCAAGTTTGGGGACGCCTCCGCTGTGGAGATAAGGGGCGTCGGCTCTGTCATCTTCACCGCCAAGACCGGCGAGCATCGGATGCTCACCGGTGTCTACTACATCCCCGAGCTGAGGAACTCCATCATCAGTCTGGGCCAGCTGGATGAGAATGGCTCGCGCGTGGAGATCGAGCATGGGGTGCTGCGCATTTGGGATCATCAGCACCAACTTGTCGCCAAGGTAAATAGAGGAAGCAATCGCCTCTATGTCCTTCATGTGCAGGTGGCGCAGCCTGTGTGTCTTGCAGCCCGCCGCGACGACGACGCGTGGCGGTGGCACGAGCGCTTTGGGCACCTCAACTTTGAGGCCCTGAAGCAGCTCGGCATCAAGGAGATGGTGCGGGGCATGCCGAGTGTCGAGCATGTGGAGCAGTTCTGCGACACCTGTGTGCTGACCAAGCAGCGGCGACTCCCATTCCCTCATCAGGCGAGCTTTCGCGCCAAGGAGAAGCTCGAGCTCGTGCACGGCGACCTTTGCGGTCCCGTGACACCGGCTACCCCTGGAGGCCGGCGCTACTTCCTCCTCCTCGTCGACGACGTGTCCCGCTACATGTGGGTGGTGCTTCTCGACACCAAGGCAGCAGCCGCAGATGCTATCAAGCGTCATCAAGCTGCCGCGGAGAAGGAGTGCGGCCGCAAGCTCCGGGTGTTGCGCACGGACAACGGCGGCGAGTTCACGGCGGCTGAGTTCGCGGCGTACTGCGCCGACGAGGGGATTCAGCGCCACTACTCCGCACCGTACACACCACAACAGAACGGCGTCGTCGAGCGCCGCAACCAGACGGTGGTGGCCACTGCTCGCGCCCTCCTCAAGCAGAGGGGGATGCCGGCGATCTACTGGGGAGAGGCGGTGATGACTGCCGTCCATCTCCTCAACCGCTCGCCCACCAAGGCTCTTGACGGCGAGACGCCGTATGAAGCCTGGCACGGACGCAAGCCGACGGTTGGCCACCTTCGCGTTTTTGGTTGCCTGGCATTCGTCAAGGAGCTCGGCCACATCGGCAAGCTTGATGATCGGAGTGCGCCAGGGGTCTTCATCGGCTATGCGGAGGGCTCCAAGGCCTACCGCATCCTCGACCCTACGACACAGCGCGTCCACATCTCACGAGACGTTGTGTTCGATGAAGGGCGAGGCTGGACGTGGGGCAAGATGGCGGATGATGGCTCGACTTCGACGATCAACGATTTCGTCGTCGAGTACGTCTACTTCGAGGGAGCAGGGGGAGCTAGCAGCTCACCTTCACCGAGCTCGCTTGCCCCAGCACCTGGCACATCATCAGCTCCGGCAAGTACTCCACCACCTCCTGCACCGGCCACACCTTGCTCTCCTACACCGGCGCCCACATCTCCAGGATCGGCATCCGCGGCTTCAGTCCATGATGAGCAGCACAAAGTGGAGTTCACTACTCCATTATCAAACGACGGGGACCGTGTCGATGCTTGCCATGACGGCGAGCCTCTACGATACCGCACCATGGATAACATCCTTGGTGAGCAGCCCGTTCCTGGGATGGCGCAACATGAGTTCGATGCAGAGCTGCATTTGGCGCACGATGACGGTGAGCCACGTTCCTTCGCTGAGGCGGAAGGAGACGCGGCCTGGCGTGCCGCAATGCAGCAGGAGATGGACGCCGTCGAGCGGAACCAGACATGGGAGCTAGCTGATCTTCCGGCCGGCCACCGTGCCATCACCCTTAAGTGGGTGTTCAAGCTGAAGAAAGATGAAGCCGGGGTGGTGGTCAAGCACAAGGCTCGGCTAGTGGCACGCGGTTTTGTTCAGCAGGAGGGAGTCGACTTCGACGACGCCTTCGCTCCTGTTGCACGGATGGAGTCCATTCGTGTCCTCCTCGCGCTGGCAGCCCAGGAGGGTTGGCGTGTTTATCATATGGATGTCAAGTCTGCCTTCCTCAATGGCGACTTGAAGGAGGAGGTCTACGTTCGACAGCCGCCGGGATTTGTCATCCCCGGCAAGGAGAACAAGGTTCTCCGCCTGCGCAAGGCCCTCTACGGCTTGCGACAGGCACCACGAGCTTGGAACGACAAGTTGGACTCCACTCTCAGGCAGATGGGGTTCCATCAGAGTGCTCATGAGGCTGCAGTCTATCGGCGGGGCAAGGGAGACAATGCCCTGTTGGTAGGCGTCTACGTTGACGACTTGGTGATCACCGGCACCAAGGAGGTGGAGGTAGAGGCGTTCAAGACGAAGATGAAGGCCACCTTCCAGATGAGCGACCTAGGGCTCCTCTCCTTCTACTTGGGGATCGAGGTGCACCAGGACAGCTCTGGCACTTCACTTCGCCAGACCGCCTACGCCAAGCGCATCGTCGAGCTGGGCGGACTCACCGACTGCAACCCAGCCTATACTCCCATGGAGGAAAGGCTGAAGCTGAGTCGCGACAGCACGGCGGAGGAGGTGGACGCGACGCAGTACCGGCGCATTGTGGGCAGCCTTCGCTACCTTGTCCACACGCGACCGGACTTGGCGTTCGCAGTTGGCTACGTCAGTCGGTTCATGCAGCGACCGACGACGGAGCATCAACAGGCCGTGAAGAGGATCCTACGCTATGTCGCGGGGACCTTTGACTACGGCTTGTACTACCCGAGGTGCCCCGGTGCGGCGCATTTCATCGGGTACAGTGACAGCGACCACGCCGGCGACATCGACACAAGCAAGAGCACAAGCGGGACGCTGTTCTTCCTCGGCAAGTGTCTGATCAGCTGGCAGTCGGTCAAGCAGCAGGTGGTGGCCATGTCCAGTTGCGAGGCAGAGTACATCGCAGCCACTTCTGCATCAACTCAAGCTCTCTGGCTGGCTCGGCTGCTTGGTGATCTTCTTGGCAGAGATGCCGAAGCGGTGGAGCTCAGGGTGGACAGCAAGTCTGTTTTGGCTTTGGCAAAGAACCCTGTTTTCCACGAGCGCAGCAAGCACATCAGGGTGAAGTACCACTTCATCCGGAGTTGTTTGGATGAGGGGAGTGTGAAGGCAAGCTACATCAACACCCAAGACCAGCTCGCCGACTTCCTCACCAAGTCGCTTGGGCGGATCAAGTTCCAGGAGTTTCGCGCCAGGATTGGGATGGTTCAGATTTCCCAGAAGGCGCCACACAAGACTTAGGGGGAGATTGAGAGGTTAAGTCTATGTGTGTGTGTGTGTTTTGGCATGACATGTTGTTTGGCATGACATGTGTGATGTCCATGTGTGGACAAGTTTGTAGTCTTAGCACCTTTAGCATCTTTTGCTTTAGCATCTTAGACTAGCATATTTGCTTTAGCATCTTAGACTAGACTAAGCATCTTTTGCTTTAGCATCTTAGACTAGCATCTTTGCTTTAGCATCTTAGACTAGCATCTTGGGCTACATGGCTAGCCTATAAATATGTATCCCCAACCATTTGGGTTGGCATGGCATTTGAGTGAGTTGAAAGAGAAGAAAATTGCCCCAACTCTTGAGTGTCATCCCTACCAATGCGAGTGTTCTCTCTAACACACTACATATAATGATGAATAATTTTAACAACCATGGTTTTTATGGTGTCGTCTAGTCGTCGCCTAGGCGACAAGGCGACATTTTTCTTTGGGCATCGGGGTCACCGTAACGGGAAGGAATATGGTGTCTCCTAGGGGTTGCCTGATGGCTGTGGTGACGACTTGCGGGCGAGGCGACGTCACAAGGTGCGAGGCGGGAGCGCACTAGGGGAAAAGTGAGTGCATGCGGGGGAAAACGTGAGAACGCGCCAAAGAAAAGAGAGTGCGAGTGAGCCACGGGCGGCAGATTCACAGAAAACATAAAAGAGAGGGAAAGAGGAAAGAAAGGGTGGCGGCGATAGTCCAGATCTGGCAGTGGTGCTCTAGATCTAGCGGCGGCGGCGGCGGCGGTAGTGCCCTGGCCCAGCGAGGTGGTGGTGGAGTAACGCGCCCCTAGCCCGGCGAGGAGGCGGCGAAGTTGCCTATCGGCGATGCAGTGGCGGATTTCCACACTGACCAGGTGGTGGCTTTGGCGAGGTGTGATGTCTCAGTCCTCCCTTTTTGTTTCCTGACGGCTTCTTCTGTTTCTGTTTCCTCTTTGTGTGATGGAAGAGCACGACACTGAGCACACCCTCATCGGTTGTGTTTTCTATCTCTTCGTCGGAAGGGCAAGGGATTCTGACATCTGTAGAATGGCGCGACCAAGGAGAGAGAGGAGATGAGACTGTTTGTGCCTACAACTAGGTTTATGTTATGGGCAGTCAATGGACAGTGGGTAGATATTAGTCCTTAAGTAAAATCTAAAGTAGCTATTACTCTTGATTCTCTCCTCATTATAGTATAATCCTTATGTGTGTATGGCGTCATCTTGCCGCGCGCCTAACTCGCCTAGGTGATTGGAAGGAGGTAGGTCGCCTCGCCTCGCCTCGCCTTACCGCCGTAAGAACACTATTAACAACATTCATGTATTTCCTCCAGTCATGAAAATATATAATTCTTTTACGTACGTCTAGTCAAACTTTCAAACTATGAGTTTTATTATCTTGGCAAATATTTATCATAAATATCATATGTATAGATTTGTCCCAAAAGGTACTTTCATAATGATATAGGTTTTCAGGTTTTATAAATATATTAAAATAGAAATTACTGTTAAAAGTTACATTTGAGACCATGTCAATGTTCAAAATGACATGTTTTCATGACCTGACAGAGTATTATATATATTGTGAACTGAGAAGTCATTCTAAAAATGTTACATTTAGTGGCGCATGGATTTGATTACACTTGGTCTTGCACCTCTGGAACCAATGCCTACAACAAAGCTATCTGTACATGATTATTTTCATGTTCAGACTAAAATGATTTATTTCCAGACAGTAAGATGTTACAAGTAATTAAAGTATATGTATCCATGTGTTACTCATTTTGATCAATCCCATTGCTTGTTGTGTTCTTTTGTTGATTTGCTAGATTGAAAACTGTTTCCTTAGTTCTGATGTATTTTACTATTTTGTTTACAGGAATCTGTCTTGAAAGATCATTTCATGTCATTTGGTGAGCTTTCATCTGTTGTTCTTGAAGACACTGAAGCTTACAACAATGATGCTACCTTAAAACCTTCTCTTAGTTGCTCAGCTTGTGTGACATACACATCACGACAATCTGCTGAGAAAGCATTTATTGGTGGTAAATCTTGTAAAGGGCATACACTACAGTTTATGTGGTTAACAGCTTCTCCTGGTTCGAGTAACCATTCCAGACCTCAGAAAACCTCAATTCTTGCCAGGGCCTCTAGTGTCTTTGGTCAAACTCAAAACATGCCATTGGAGTCAAGTCTTGTTAGAAAAATCTCATCCACATTCACATGTGGTATAGCTGCTAAACTTCACAATGAATCCCTGCCAACTGCCAAAAGTGCAAAGACATCTGTTGAAATTCCGAAAGCTTTGTCTTCTATTTCATCTCTATCAAATGTTGAGTGCCCTCCTGAACATGATGCTGCAAGGAATGATGTCCTTAGAGATTCTGATGTTCCACATTGAGGTATGATGCATCTTATTTGGCAACAAGTTATGATCCATGATAATGTCAGAAATTAATATTTTATTGCTTATTATGTAATAAGTTATTGTGAATTTGGTCTTCCTGTCAACTAGTTCATGGAAAGAATGTCATGGATATAGGCCACACAGGTTTTCTAAAACTGGGGCATCTGGAATAAAAAATTTAAATGGTGAACTGTGATCCAATTGATGAACAGTAATTATGGGCTGCATGTAATAATATCCAAATTTCAGGTGTGAATTTGCATATGGAAGAACTAAGTGACATCTGACTACTGCTGGGAACCAGCTCCGGGCAACCTTTTGGATTGTTTTGCAAATCTGTTCCTTTTTTTTGTTAGAGATATACCCTATAGTATAGGGACTTATTTGTAAACCTTCCCTTCTCTCGTACATATTGCCCTTTGGATTTTTTGGAATAGATGCTAGTCATTTTTCTAATATGGTATCAGAGCTAGGGTTTCTTTTTTTTGAGGCAAATCAGTAGGAGAGGCTCCTACCGTAATTTGATTAAATAAAACGAAAGGTACAACAGAAGACAGAAGCAGAGAGGACCGGAAGGAGGGGGAGATTACAGGGGGAGGTTACAGGTGCCCAGCCAATTCCTCGCAGCCTCCTTGAGCCGAGGCGGGAACCGCTGGGACTGAGCAGAAAACAACGAGATGAAAAGACCTAACTAGCCCCCAACCGCCGAGGGAAGGGACTTGAAGATGCTATTATTCCTAGTTAACCAAAGGGCCTAAGCGGACATGATCACAATTTCCATAAAGAAAAGGTTTACCAAACCTTCTTCTAGCATCCGAGAGCTTGTCCTGAATCGTGGAAGCAGACTGCCAATGAAGGCCCAGCAAGTGCCAGCAGTGGCAACTGAAGGTGCAATCAAAGAAGAGATGGGACACCGTTTCCTCAGCACCCGAATGGTAGAGGCAGCAAGATGTATCTTCCTCCCAAAGCAGCATGCGCTTACGGCGGAGGATATCCCTAGTGTTAAGACGGTCCACCAGGAGAAGCCAGAAAAAAACCTTGAGCTTGCTGGAGCATTTGGACCTCCAAACCAATTTAAAGGCGGCGTGGGGTTGCATGAACTTGAATTGGTAGCCGTAGAGAAATCTAGGGTAGTAAGTGGAGGAATGCCAAATGAAGGACCACTTGTCAGGGACATCATCATGCAGGTTAATCTTCGACAACACCTGCTGAAGGAGATTGAACTCAAGCAAGGCTTCCATGGAGAGCGGAAGAAAGAAATTATCCGCCGGGCCAGGGGAGGAGAAGAAGAAGTGGACGGAGCAGACGAGGGCTCTGGCAAATGTGAAAAGGCGAGGAAAGACAAGGCGAAAGGGAGGTCCGCACCAGCCATCCTCCCAGAAGGAGACCGACCGCCCGCAGAAGACCGAAGGGGAGGCAACAGCCCGCAACAGGGGGGCCAGGCTGACAACATCCCGCCACCAGAAGGAGGCCCTGGGGTAGGGGAGGTGAGGGGGGAGAGGGGAGGAGGCAAGGTCCAGGCGGATCAGCTTGACCCAGGGAGAATCGTGATGAATTAAGAATTTCCAGTAGTGCTTGAGAAGAAGGGCAGAATTTTGGGAGCGGAGGTCAATCACACCCAGCCCACCTTTGAGCTTTGGCTTGCACACTAAGTGCCAGGCGACCCTGGAGGAGGAACCTGCATTGACTGAATTACCATGCCAGAGGAAGTTACGGCGGGCCTAGTCAATCCGGTGGATAACCTTGACGGGGATTTTGAGGGAGCACATGGTATAAGTAGGGAGGGCCGAGAGAACCGAGTTAACAATTTGAAGTCTTCCGGCCATGTTGAGCCAATGCGAGAGGAAGGAGAGGCGATTCATAATGTTGAGGATGAGGAACCTGAAGTCAGATGCTTTGGGCTTGAGAGCCCCCAGGGGGAGCCCGAGGTACTGAAAAGGTAGAGAACCCACCGGGCAGCCAAAGGTGGCAGCAAGGAGGGCGGCCCGCTGCTCAGATAAGTTGATAGGGATGATGGAAGATTTAGAAAGATTAACCGAGAGACCAGTAGACTGAGAGAAGGAGTGCAGGAGGCCACGGAGGAAGAATAGATTACGCTGGTCAGCCCGAAGGAAGATAATGGTGTCATCAGCATATTGGGTGATTGGGAAATCCAGGTGATCAGGGTGGCATTGAGGACCCTTCGATGATCCCAAGACTAGCAGCCTTGTTAATGATGTGTTGGAGGAGGTCAGCAGCAAGGACAAACAGGAGGGGAGAAAGAGGGTCCCCTTGGCGCACCCCACGCCGGCAAGGGAAGAATTTCCCGGGACAACCATTGAGAAGGACCGAGGAGAAGCCAGAAGAAAGGATGAGCTTGATCCAAGAAATCCAGGAACTGGGGAATCCAAGGTGCGCCATCATGTGAAGGATGGCAGAGTACTCAATGGTGTCAAAGGCTTTCTCGAAGTCAAGCTTCAGGATGATAGCCTCCTGCCGTGACCTTTTGCACCGGTTAGTCATCTCCAAGGCCCAGGCAATGCAGTCCTGAATAGTACGACCCTTGATAAACCCATATTGATTTTTGTGGATAAGCGTGGTGAAAACGCCCTGAAGCCGATTTGCGAGAGCCTTGGTGAAGATTTTGACACTGAAATTCATGAGGGAAATGGGCCGAAAGTCTCGAACGGATGTAGCATTGCCAGTTTTGGGGATGAGAGCAATAAAGGACCCGTTGATGGGGTGCAGCTGGACGGAGTGGTTGGAGAGGGCAAAGGCTAAGTCCAGGAAGTCTTGGCGCACAATTGTTAGAGTCGGAATTGTGTATCACCGTAGAGGGGCCAAGGACGCAAGGCAGAAGGCAGGATTGAGCCCAGGCCCTGCGTGAGCCTTGTAAAGAATTCTGTTAGAATTCTGGTATTCCAGAATAACAGAATTGTGTTGTACAAGAGTCTATAAATACTTTGAGTACTATGGGAATAAAGGCAAGCAGAATTCAGTTCAATCACTTCCTCCTATTCTTCGGCTCCTCCCCCTCTTGCTCCTATTCTCTCATCCCTTTCTCCCTACCGCCAGAAACCAAGAAAGCATCCTGGAACCCCCTGGTTCCAGGCGTCCCGGGAGCAGGACAGGTCCCAGCCACTCCTACCCCTTACGCTCTCAACCGGCAACCCACCACAACTTGGTATCAGAGCAAAGAACAGAACCAAGAACCATGTCTTCAGGGAGTATGGATGCCTCTACAACCACAGGTGAAGGGGCCATGGAAAAACTCCAGCAAGATTTGGCCGCCATGTTAAAGATTGTCTCAACATTGGCATCGAAGGCGGATTTGGCAGAATTGAACCGCGCCGTAGCAGTGGCCACCGCAAGGGTTAATTCGCTGGAGCAGCAGGTTGGTGGCAATACAACCGGAGCATCGCCAGTAATGCCAAGATGGGGAGGTGACGGTATCTTACCACCACCGAACCGATCTCCAAGGAATAACCTGCAGCAAAATCAAGCCAACAATGGGTCACCAGAGGCGCCAACTTCAGGAGGGATTCCACGTTTTTACAAACTGGAGTTTCCAAGATTTGATGGCAAAAGTGATCCCCTAAATTGGCTGAACCACTGCGAACAATTTTTTCGGGGACAGCGTACCGACGAGGGTGATCGTGTCTGGTTGGCAACGTATCACCTCACGGATACAGCCCAGGAATGGTATTACCACTATGAACATAATCATGGTCCGCCCAATTGGGAGACATTCAAGACTCTCTGCCATGTCCGTTTTGGGCCAGCAGTCCGCAGCAATCCCCTGGGAGAGCTTAAACGGTTGTCCCAAACCGACTCAGTGGAGAAATATATGGAAAGATTCTTGGCATTGGCTAGCCATCTCAATGATCCCCTCTCAGAACGCCAACAGGTGCAACTGTTTATAGCTGGCTTGCAGGAGGACATTGGGGTGGATGTTGAATTGCAGAGACCCACCAATATGCAGGAGGCAATGAGTATCGCCCGGGCATATGAAAAGAAATCAGCCCGACAAATCAGCACACGGGGAACACCAAGGACAGTTTTCAAGAACAATGTGGCCGCACCAACAGGGGAGGCACCCCAACGACAACTCCGCAGATTTTCCCCAGAAGAGCTAGCGGAACGAAGAAAGTTGGGACTGTGTTATAATTGCGATGAGAAATTTGTCCGGGGACATAAATGTGCTCGATTGTTTTATATCGAGTGTGTGAGCGATGAGGATACAGAATGGGAATTGCTCGAGGAGCAGGAGAGCGAGCCTCATATATCGCTAAACGCACTCTCGGGTATTGGGGGCGGAAATACGATGAGGTTGCTGGTCCGTCTCTCAGGAGGAGTTTCGTTGACAGCCTTGGTCGACTCTGGATCCACACACAATTTTATCCACGCTCAATCAGCACAGCAACTGGGGCTCACCTTAGAGCCCGTACGGCAAGGATTACGTGTGGTGGTGGCAAACGGAGATCGTTTGGACAGCCCGGGACGTTGTCGAAATCTTCAATTAGACATTGGTGGCGAGTTTTTCAGAGTGGACTGTTTTGCCCTGGAATTATATACAGTGGACATCATTCTTGGCACGCAATGGCTCTGTACTCTTGGTCCGATACTATGGGATTTTGTTAACATGAGGATGGCCATCTGGAGGAACACTACGGGGATAACTAGAGAAGTAACCCTATCTGGAATTACGGAGAACAGACCAGCCTGTTGTGCTGTTCTTAGTAACAATGAGTTGTTGCAGCCCCTGCTTACCGAGTTCCGCACGTTGTTCGCAGAACCACAGGGGCTACCACCGGCAAGAATTTTTGATCATCGAATTCATTTGAAACCAGGAACGGAGCCGATTGCAGTACGACCATACCGATATCCACAATTGCAGAAGGATGAGCTGGAAAAACAATGCACAACAATGCTGAAACAAGGGATTATACGACCCAGCACATCTGCTTTCTCCTCTCCAGTGCTATTAGTTCGGAAACAAGACGGATCCTGGCGGTTTTGTGTGGATTACCGCGCACTAAACGCAGCAACCTCCAAGGATAAATTTCCTATTCCTATGGTGGAGGAGCTGCTAGACGAGCTCCATGGCGCTAAATTTTTTTCAAAGCTCGATCTTCGCTCCGGCTACCATCAGGTCCGCATGAACACAACAGACGTTCATATGACTGCTTTTCGGACCCACCAAGGGCATTTTGAATTCCTGGTTCTTCCTTTCGGACTGACCAATGCCCCGGCCACATTCCAGGCACTAATGAATACAGTGTTAGAACCTTTCCTACGCAGATTCGTATTGGTTTTCTTGGATGACATACTAATCTATAGTCGGACGTGGTCAGAGCACTTGCAGCATCTCCGGGCAGTATTGACTGCATTACGGACTAACCAATTGGTTTTGAAGGAATCAAAGTGCAGTTTCGGTAAACAACAGGTGGGGTATTTGGGTCATGTTGTGTCCGCTAGTGGAGTGGCTATGGATCAACAGAAAGTTGAGGCTATCAGAGAGTGGCCTACACCTCGTTCCCCACGGACTGTCCGTGCTTTTTTGGGACTTGCAGGATACTATAGAAAGTTTATCCAGAATTATGGGCTCATTGCAGCACCATTATCAGCACTACTCAAGAAGGAGGCGTTTCGGTGGTCACCAGAAGCAGAGGCAGCCTTCCAAGCCCTTAAAGATGCCTTATCATCCTCACCAGTTCTACAACTGCCAGAATTCACAAAATCGTTTATTGTTGAATGTGATGCATCAGGTTCAGGAATTGGGGCTGTTCTTCATCAAGGCAAAGGGGCGCTGGCTTTCTTCAGCAAACCCTTAACACCTCGACACAATGGTCTTGCTGCCTATGAACGGGAGTTGATAGGTTTGGTACAGGCAGTGCGCCATTGGAGGGCGTATCTTTGGGGGAGGCAATTCATAGTACGCACTGATCATTACAGCTTGAAATTCTTGCTAGATCAGCGCCTCGCCACGATTCCACAACATCGTTGGGTGAGCAAGTTGATGGGATTCGATTTTACGGTTGAGTTCAAGTCAGGACGCCATAATGTGGTAGCTGATGCATTGTCTCGCCGCGAGGAGGGCATTGAATCAGCTGCTATGGCAATTTCAGGGCCATCATTTGACATTTTTGATTGCCTAAGGCAGGAAGTTGAGAGTGAAGATAGTCTCCGTTCTCTTCGAGATGAAATTTTGGCAGGAGGGCGGAGCACATCATGGAGTTTCGCGGATGGGCTGATTCTGAAAGATGGCAGGATATATGTCCCAGTTTCGTCCCCCAATCTACAGGCTATATTAGGTGCAGCTCACATGGGTCATGAAGGAGTGGAACGCACATTGCATCGTTTGCGAACAGATTTCTCTGTCCCAGATGCTAAGAAGATGGTGCAGGATTTTGTGCGTGCATGTGCAATATGTCAAAAGAACAAAACTGAGCATCTCCACCCAGCAGGGTTGCTGCAACCGCTGCATGTTCCAGCTCGGGTTTGGGAGGATGTTGCAATGGATTTCATCGAGGGGTTGCCCAGGATTCATGGGAAATCAGTCATACTCACAGTAGTTGACAGATTATCCAAATATGCACATTTTTTGGCCCTAGGACATCCCTACACTGCAACTTCGGTGGCACAGGTGTTCTTCAATGAGATAGTACGCCTTCATGGTATTCCCAGCTCCATTGTCAGTGATAGGGACACGGTCTTCACAAGTACGTTCTGGAAGGAACTTTTTTGACTATCAGGAGTAAAGCTAAATCTCAGTTCTGCGTTCCACCCACAAAGTGATGGTCAGTCCGAAGCAGCAAACCGGGTAATTGGAATGTATCTCCGTTGTCTCACAGGGGATCGACCCCGACACTGGTTAAGGTGGCTTCCTTGGCCAGAATATTGTTTTAACACTGCATTCCAGACAGCGCTCCGTGACACACCGTTCAAAGTGTTGTACGGGCGTCCACCGCCATCTCTTCGGTCATATGATAAGGGGTCTTCAAGAGTACAGGCAGTGGATCGGTCCCTCCAGGAACGAGATGAGTTCCTGATTGAAATCAGGGAAAGATTGCTCCAGGCGCAAGACTATGGCAAACTCTATTATGATGGCAAGCATCGTGACGTGTCTTTCAAGGAAGGGGATTGGGTTTGGGTCCGCTTACTACACCGACAAGCGGCATCACTTCCTAGTTTTCACCGTGGGAAGCTAGCTCCGCGTTTTTATGGACCATATCAGATTGTGGAGAAGATTGGGGATGTTGCGTATAAGCTAGCTTTGCCCCAAGGCGCTCGGATTCATGATGTATTTCACATTGGTGTCCTCAAGGCTTTTCATGGTACACCACCAGAATTACCACCAGCACTGCCGGCTCTATCTAATGGCAGGGTCTTGCCAAAGCCAGCCAAGGCTCTAAGGGGTCGGATTGCTCGGGGTATACATGAGGTGTTGATTCAGTGGGAAGGACTTCCGCCGGCTGATGCTACATGGGAGAACATGGAAGAGTTCCGACTTCGCTATCCGGACTTCCAGCTCGAGGACGAGCTGTTTCCGAAGGACGGAAGAGATGTTAGAGTCGGAATTGTGTATCACCGTAGAGGGGCCAAGGACGCAAGGCAGAAGGCAGGATTGAGCCCAGGCCCTGCGTGAGCCTTGTAAAGAATTCTGTTAGAATTCTGGTATTCCAGAATAACAGAATTGTGTTGTACAAGAGTCTATAAATACTTTGAGTACTATGGGAATAAAGGCAAGCAGAATTCAGTTCAATCACTTCCTCCTATTCTTCGGCTCCTCCCCCTCTTGCTCCTATTCTCTCATCCCTTTCTCCCTACCGCCAGAAACCAAGAAAGCGTCCTGGAACCCCTTGGTTCCATGCGTCCCGGGAGCAGGACAGGTCCCAGCCACTCCTACCCCTTACGCTCTCAACCGGCAACCCACCACAACAATGTGCCAGCATGCTTTAAAAAAAGCCCCATTGAACCCGTCCGGGCCAGGGGCCTTATCGGGGAGAGCGGACAGGACCACCGAATCAAGCTCAGAGGCCTCTAAGTCAACCCCAGGGAATCAAGGCCCGGGACCCTCGGGACTAGGTGGGCCAGATCAAAAGACATTGGAGGGGCCGACGAGAAGCCCATTTTAGAGAGAAAGAAATCGAGGAAGACCTCAGCCTTGTCCTGGACAGAAGTGGCCCAAGAGCCGTCCCCCTGCTGGATGGCGGGGATCGCATTTCTGCGCCGTCTGATAGTAGCAGCAGAGTCAAAAAATTTGGTGTTGGCATCACCGAGTTTGGTCCAACAGAGGGTGAAGCGCTGCTTCCAATATTTATGGCGCAGAGAAGAGAAAAGCCAGGTGATTCCGGAGAATGGACCTGAACTGAGTTTCCGGCCCAGACAGGTGACGGAGCTCCTCACTTTTGTCCAGGAAGCCCAGGATGATGGAGGAATTACGAATCCAAAGCTCGAAGCAGCCCCAGCGCCGATGCCATTTAGTGAGCGCTTTCTGAAGGATCCTCAGCTTAGAGGCGATGCGAAGGGCAGGATCGGAAGGAAAAGACCCAGAGTTCCAACAAGAATGAACTAGGTCAAAGAAGCCAGGGAGTTTAAGCCAGAAATTTTCGAACCGGAAGATGGGGGAACGGGGAATGGAAGTGCCAATCTTGATCAAGCAGGGACAATGATCAGAACTGGTGTTAGGGAGAGCAGAGAAGGAGGTGTTGGGGTCGGAGGAGGTCCAGTGAGGGGATGAAAGGCACCAATCGAGAAGAACCAGGATGAGGTTGCTTTGCCTGTTGCTCCAGGAAAACATCCTATTCTGAAGGTGGATGTCCTGAAGGCCATGGGTACTAATGATGTTATTGAAGGTGTCCATGAGATTATTGTTGAGACGCCCCCCATTCTTGTTATGAGGGAAACGGTAAAGATTGAAGTCCCCAACAAACAACCAATCAGACGTCTGGGGGATAACCAAAGAGAGAAACCACGAGACGAAAGGGGCACGATCAGCGCTCCAGCAAGGGCCGTAGATGTTTGAAAGGGACCAGGAGGCGCCGTTCAGCACAGAAGTGAGGGTGACGGTAAGCTGGAAGGGAGAGGAGGAGAGGGTGACCCCCGAAAAGATAGCACTGTTCCAACCGATGAAGAGGCCCCCGGCCGAACCCAGGGCCGGGACAAAGGAAAATTTGTCCAGACGCCTGGGACAAAAAGACCGCACCAAGGAGGGCGCGAAGGAGGCCAGCTTGGTCTCCTGGAGACAGACAACATCCGCCTGAACCGAAGAGATGAGGTTGCGAACCGCAAGCCTCTTAGCACAGGAGTTGAGGCCCCGCACGTTCCAGCTGACCACATGCCAAATCCTATCACGACCCATCTAAGAAAATTTGAGCCAAATTGAGGTCCGGCCGTGGGCAAGGGCACACCAGCCGAAAGCAAGAGGAAGCATGGCAACGAAGGAGCCAACAAAAGTAAAACTAAAGCATGGCAGACAAAAGGAGATGGACCAACTAGAACTGGGAACGTGGCACCGACAGAACGGCCACCAAAACAAGAGTGCGATACAGCCCTCCCAGGGCCACACACGGCACGCAGGCCAGATAGCAGGGGTAAGAGTGTATGATAAATTACAGCCCTCCCAGGGCAACAAAAGGCTCACAGGCCAGTTAGAATGAACGTGTCGGAATGACATTGAAGGGTGCTTCAGAGGCAGGAGGGACCGCCACGGAGGAAGCCGCGGAGGAGCCGACAGTAGCGGGCGCAGAGGAAGCCGAGGCGTTGTCAGAGTCACTGGAGAGGACGAAGTTGGACACAGAATTAGCGCAAAGGCCACAGAGATTGGTAGCAGAATGTTGGATTTACTGAATATTTAACTGGGAGAGGGGGGTGTCCAACCTTGATAATTCAATAAACTCCTCGATTGTGGGCAACGGTGAGAACCGGCCACGAGAGCGACGTGAGGGAGGCTTGAACCCCCTGAGCCGGGCTCTGATCCTGGCACTCCTTCTCAAGCCCTGGGCCGAGAGCGGGGGAAGCCGCACCGGCGAGGGCGCTGGAGGGGAGCACGGGGGCCCCGCCCCTGCCACGCCTGGAGTAAACAAGGCGGACCGGGGGGCGCCCGGGGGAGACGTGGTCCTCTGACCCTGGGAGGTTGATGATCGGCTGCTGGGGGGACCAGGACCAAGGCCGACTGAGGCCCAGGGGACTGTGAGGCCGAGACCAGCCCAGGGGACCCAGCCGAGGCCTGCGGTGTCGGGTGCACTGGGGAAGGAGGGGGCTGCTCCACGGCTGACTCCAGCGAGGGCGCAGAGGACACGCCGAGAGCTCCAAGCTTTCCTGGGGCTCCTGGTCCACCGGAGGATCCACCATCTAGACGTCTGGCAACTCGTCGAACCCTTCAAGGACATCGTCCAAGAAGGGTTCAACTTCTTCCATTGGCGCAACCTCGTCCTGCTCCGCCTGGTCGCCCATGTGTGGATGGTTCGGAGGAGCCCACTGGTTGGCCAGAGGGCCAAATCTCTGAGCATCCGCCCAGTGTTGGACCCACTCCGGTTCCCCGGGTTGGACGGGGCCCAGGAAAGGATGGGGGTTCCCATTGTCCGGCGGCGGCGGGTCCTCGTCCCCAGGCCACTGATCGGCAAGATCGGATTGCAGCAGATACACCGGGAAGGTCCAAGAGCGACCCCCTCCATCCCGGTCGCTGCCATGCTTCAGCGTGATGCTTCTTGGGACGTCTAGATCGTCCTCGTAGAGCACCTTAACGAGGACGCGGCCAAGGCAAGGATCCGACTCGTGCCAAAACAACAGCTGGCCGAAAGAGGCGACGGCCTGCTGGATGAAGCTCTGGGAACGGCAGTCCAGCGGGTACCCTAGGAACATTACCCACTCGACGCGAGCAAAAGGCGATAGCCTGCAGTTCATCGCCTCATCATGCTTGACGAAGCGGACCAGGCGCCCGTTGACGAAGAAGGGCTGGGAGTTAACGAGCGAGTCCCGCTCAAACTCAGTCCCCAACTTGTAAATGCCGACGCCAAGGGGGTAGAGGGAGTATCGGTCCACTTGAAGGTGGAGTTCCACACTGAGGTGGTGCCTGATGTCGATCAGGAGCCCCATCTTAGCAGCCGGGGAGAGCGGGCCATCATGCTCCGCGATGGCGTAGCACTCGTGGCGCTTGAGAAGCACCCCGGAGAGGGAGACAAGGTTCCGCTGCCGGCGAAGGGGGCCCCCGCCGTAGGGGAGGAAGGGGAGAGGGTTCAACGGGAAGTTAGCCATGGTGCGGAGAGCGCTAGGAGAAAGAGGGCGGATTGCAAGAGGAGAAACTGGCGGGGAGAGAGGAGGACTGACAGCGAGGGGAACAAAAGGGACAAGGGGAGGGGAGAGCCCGGGCGCCTCAACAACCGTGCCAGGCGGGAACGAGGAGGCAGGGGGGCTCTCCAAGCGAGGCACGGAGACAGAAGCGGAACCGGCGGGACAGGAGGGACTAGGCCTAGAGCCCGTCGGCTGACGTGGGCAATTAATGCAGGGCGGCGAAAGGAGCGAGCCACAGGAGACCGACGGCCGCGACTGCATAGTAGCGCCAATCCGAAGATCCGATTTGAGGCGCGAGAAGATATGCGCAGCTGGAATTGCACTCTGCGCACCCGACCGAGCGGGGAGCCGCTGGAACTGGCAACCCAAAGAGGGCGGGGAGCGGGGGGGGGGCGGCAGGCCCAGGAGCGAAGGGAGACCACTGTTGAATTTGAAAGTGGCACGAGGACCAAGAGGGGCCCCCCGGGGGCGAGAGCCGGAACAAGGAGGGGGGCAGGAGGCTTGCAGCGGAAGGAGGGCAAGCCGGAGCCGGAGGAGGGAGGGGGCACAGAAAGGAGCCAACCCTAAGGGCAGAAGGAGGCGAGGAGGGAGAAGGAGACGAGGAGGAAGGAGGAAAGAACGAAATAACATCGTTGAACGAAACTCTTTTGGCGGGAATGGCCTGGCGACGAGCCGAGGAGAGCAAAGCGGGAGTGCGGGACGGAGTGGGGGAAGGAAGCGAGGGGCGGGGGGCGGACTAGGGCCAGGACGGGGACTCAATGAGGACCCGCGAGCGTGAACCCCGTCGGACCAATGCCGGGGGTCCGAAGAACGAGGAGACGACGGACGCCGGCGCGGCCGCGGGGGGCCTAAGGGGTTAGAGGACGTAGGATGCCGGCGCGAGACCGAGGTCCATCTCGCACGCTCCTCCTCAGACCACCGCTGAAGGTCTTTAGACCAACGAGGGCCCCCATCGTGCCAAAGATGGAAGTAGACGTCGAACTGATCGGAGATGACCCGACGCCAGCGGCAGACCTCGAAGCCTACGCGGCGCGAGGAAACAGAGAACCGGAAGTGCCTATCTTGAAGAAAAGCGACGTGGAAACCCGCTGGAGAACCGCCCAGACAAGCATGCAGGGCCATGCTTGTTAGAGAGAACACTCGCATTGGTAGGGATGACACTCAAGAGTTGGGGCAATTTTCTTCTCTTTCAACTCACTCAAATGCCATGCCAACCCAAATGGTTGGGGATACATATTTATAGGCTAGCCATGTAGCCCAAGATGCTAGTCTAAGATGCTAAAGCAAAGATGCTAGTCTAAGATGCTAAAGCAAAAGATGCTTAGTCTAGTCTAAGATGCTAAAGCAAATATGCTAGTCTAAGATGCTAAAGCAAAAGATGCTAAAGGTGCTAAGACTACAAACTTGTCCACACATGGACATCACACATGTCATGCCAAACAACATGTCATGCCAAAACACACACACACACATAGACTTAACCTCTCAATCTCCCCCTAAGTCTTGTGTGGCGCCTTCTGGGAAATCTGAACCATCCCAATCCTGGCGCGAAACTCCTGGAACTTGATCCGCCCAAGCGACTTGGTGAGGAAGTCGGCGAGCTGGTCTTGGGTGTTGATGTAGCTTGCCTTCACACTCCCCTCATCCAAACAACTCCGGATGAAGTGGTACTTCACCCTGATGTGCTTGCTGCGCTCGTGGAAAACAGGGTTCTTTGCCAAAGCCAAAGCAGACTTGCTGTCCACCCTGAGCTCCACCGCTTCGGCATCTCTGCCAAGAAGATCACCAAGCAGCCGAGCCAGCCAGAGAGCTTGAGTTGATGCAGAAGTGGCTGCGATGTACTCTGCCTCGCAACTGGACATGGCCACCACCTGCTGCTTGACCGACTGCCAGCTGATCAGACACTTGCCGAGGAAGAACAGCGTCCCGCTTGTGCTCTTGCTTGTGTCGATGTCGCCGGCGTGGTCGCTGTCACTGTACCCGATGAAATGCGCCGCACCGGGGCACCTCGGGTAGTACAAGCCGTAGTCAAAGGTCCCCGCGACATAGCGTAGGATCCTCTTCACGGCCTGTTGATGCTTCGTCGTCGGTCGCTGCATGAACCGACTGACGTAGCCAACTGCGAACGCCAAGTCCGGTCGCGTGTGGACAAGGTAGCGAAGGCTGCCCACAATGCGCCGGTACTGCGTCGCGTCCACCTCCTCCGCCGTGCTGTCGCGACTCAGCTTCAGCCTTTCCTCCATGGGAGTATAGGCTGGGTTGCAGTCGGTGAGTCCGCCCAGCTCGACGATGCGCTTGGCGTAGGCGGTCTGGCGAAGTGAAGTGCCAGAGCTGTCCTGGTGCACCTCGATCCCCAAGTAGAAGGAGAGGAGCCCTAGGTCGCTCATCTGGAAGGTGGCCTTCATCTTCGTCTTGAACGCCTCTACCTCCACCTCCTTGGTGCCGGTGATCACCAAGTCGTCAACGTAGACGCCTACCAACAGGGCATTGTCTCCCTTGCCCCCCCGATAGACTGCAGCCTCATGAGCACTCTGATGGAACCCCATCTGCCTGAGAGTGGAGTCCAACTTGTCGTTCCAAGCTCGTGGTGCCTGTCGCAAGCCGTAGAGGGCCTTGCGCAGGCGGAGAACCTTGTTCTCCTTGCCGGGGATGACAAATCCCGGCGGCTGTCGAACGTAGACCTCCTCCTTCAAGTCGCCATTGAGGAAGGCAGACTTGACATCCATATGATAAACACGCCAACCCTCCTGGGCTGCCAGCGCGAGGAGGACACGAATGGACTCCATCCGTGCAACAGGAGCGAAGGCGTCGTCGAAGTCGACTCCCTCCTGCTGAACAAAACCGCGTGCCACTAGCCGAGCCTTGTGCTTGACCACCACCCCGGCTTCATCTTTCTTCAGCTTGAACACCCACTTAAGGGTGATGGCACGGTGGCCGGCCGGAAGATCAGCTAGCTCCCATGTCTGGTTCCGCTCGACGGCGTCCATCTCCTGCTGCATTGCGGCACGCCAGGCCGCGTCTCCTTCCGCCTCAGCGAAGGAACGTGGCTCACCGTCATCGTGCGCCAAATGCAGCTCTGCATCGAACTCATGTTGCGCCATCCCAGGAACGGGCTGCTCACCAAGGATGTTATCCATGGTGCGGTATCGTAGAGGCTCGCCGTCATGGCAAGCATCGACACGGTCCCCGTCGTTTGATAATGGAGTAGTGAACTCCACTTTGTGCTGCTCATCATGGACTGAAGCCGCGGATGCCGATCCTGGAGATGTGGGCGCCGGTGTAGGAGAGCGAGGTGTGGCCGGTGCAGGAGGTGGTGGAGTACTTGCCGGAGCTGATGATGTGCCAGGTGCTGGGGCAAGCGAGCTCGGTGAAGGTGAGCTGCTAGCTCCCCCTGCTCCCTCGAAGTAGACGTACTCGACGACGAAATCGTTGATCGTCGAAGTCGAGCCATCATCCGCCATCTTGCCCCACGTCCAGCCTCGCCCTTCATCGAACACAACGTCTCGTGAGATGTGGACGCGCTGTGTCGTAGGGTCGAGGATGCGGTAGGCCTTGGAGCCCTCCGCATAGCCGATGAAGACCCCTGGCGCACTCCGATCATCAAGCTTGCCGATGTGGCCGAGCTCCTTGACGAATGCCAGGCAACCAAAAACGCGAAGGTGGCCAACCGTCGGCTTGCGTCCGTGCCAGGCTTCATACGGCGTCTCGCCGTCAAGAGCCTTGGTGGGCGAGCGGTTGAGGAGATGGACGGCAGTCATCACCGCCTCTCCCCAGTAGATCGCCGGCATCCCCCTCTGCTTGAGGAGGGCGCGAGCAGTGGCCACCACCGTCTGGTTGCGGCGCTCGACGACGCCGTTCTGTTGTGGTGTGTACGGTGCGGAGTAGTGGCGCTGAATCCCCTCGTCGGCGCAGTACGCCGCGAACTCAGCCGCCGTGAACTCGCCGCCGTTGTCCGTGCGCAACACCCGGAGCTTGCGGCCGCACTCCTTCTCCGCGGCAGCTTGATGACGCTTGATAGCATCTGCGGCTGCTGCCTTGGTGTCGAGAAGCACCACCCACATGTAGCGGGACACGTCGTCGACGAGGAGGAGGAAGTAGCGCCGGCCTCCAGGGGTAGCCGGTGTCACGGGACCGCAAAGGTCGCCGTGCACGAGCTCGAGCTTCTCCTTGGCGCGAAAGCTCGCCTGATGAGGGAATGGGAGTCGCCGCTGCTTGGTCAGCACACAGGTGTCGCAGAACTGCTCCACATGCTCGACACTCGGCATGCCCCGCACCATCTCCTTGATGCCGAGCTGCTTCAGGGCCTCAAAGTTGAGGTGCCCAAAGCGCTCGTGCCACCGCCACGCGTCGTCGTCGCGGCGGGCTGCAAGACACACAGGCTGCGCCACCTGCACATGAAGGACATAGAGGCGATTGCTTCCTCTATTTACCTTGGCGACAAGTTGGTGCTGATGATCCCAAATGCGCAGCACCCCATGCTCGATCTCCACGCGCGAGCCATTCTCATCCAGCTGGCCCAGACTGATGATGGAGTTCCTCAGCTCGGGGATGTAGTAGACACCGGTGAGCATCCGATGCTCGTCGGTCTTGGCGGTGAAGATGACAGAGCCGACGCCCCTTATCTCCACAGCGGAGGCGTCCCCAAACTTGACGGACCCTCGCACGCTGGAGTCCAGGTCGGAGAAGTGGTCCCGCCGCCCGGTCATGTGATGGGTGGCGCCGGTGTCGAGGAACCACCCGTCAATCTTGTCATCATTGGACCCATTGCCGAGGAAGACGTGTGCGCGCGGTTCGTCGACGTGGAGAAGAGCGGCAGCTGTCGACGTGGGAGGGGAGTGCAACTCAATGTTCCCATGTATAAGGAACAGAGCTGGCTCCTCTTGCGCTTGCGCGACATGTGCCTGACCGCCGCGCTTCGCCTGCCGGCAGTCCCTAGCCCAATGGCCGATCTTGCCACAGTTGTGACAAGTGTCATCACGGGTGGCCTTGCGGCCACCGTTGGCGCCACCAGTAGCGCCTCCATGCGCCTGGGGGGCCTTGCGCCCCCTGCGTGGCTGGCGCTTGTGGCCATTTGACGAACTTGATGCCTCCCCCTTCTTCTGCTCTCGCTGGCGCGCGAGCCACTGTTCCTCGGTGAAGAGAAGCTTGCCACCAGTGGTGGCCGGCTCTGAAGATGGCTGGGGCTCATCGATGTCGACGACCTTGAGGCGACCTATCGCTTCTCCGATCGACATCCTGGAGAGGTCCATCAAGGACTCGATCGAACGAGCCATTTGCTTGTATTTCCCGGGAACGCAGCGAAAGAGCTTCTCAACAGCTCTTTCCTCGTTGATGAGGTTTTCGCCATGCTGCACCAACTTCTGCAGTAGAGAGTTGAGACGGAGAGCAAAATCATCAACATCCTCACCTGGTTTGAAAGCCAGGTTCTCCCACTCCTTGCGTAATGCCTGCAGCGTAGCCTTGCGGGCGCGATCGCTGCCAATACATACTGCAGCGATAGTATCCCAAGCCTCCTTGGCAGTCTGCTTGCAAGCAATCAAACACTGCATCTCCGGCGGAATTGCAGCAACGAGGGTCTCCAGCGCCCGTCGATCATCATCGTAGTCGACGTCGTCGTATGTGACTGCCTCCCACATGTGCCGCACTTGGAGCTTCACCCTCATAATCATGGACCACTGGGTGTAGTTGGTCTTGGTGAGGGTGGGCCATCCACCACCAGCACCAGCATCCTTGATGATGGTCTGGAAGCCGCGATGACCATGGCGCCGGTCCGAGGAGGGAGAGCCACGCCGCCTGTGAGGGTCGCGTTCGCCATGAGCACGACCGTCGCGTGCGCATCCTCCCGGAGTGTTGTCGGCGCGTCTGGGCCCGTTTGGGCTGCCGCCGCGAGCACGGGGCTGCGCTGCTGCCCACTGCGCCACCCGCTCATCCTTCGCCCTCCTTGGTAACTCGGCCTCCAAGTCGAGGCTACCTCCCTCGGAGGCACTGCCACTGTTGCTACCGTGGCGCAAAGCTTCGAGCTCTGCCGCCGCAACACGTGCTGCAGCCACAGCCGCCGCCGCTTCCTCTTCCGCTCTCGCTACTGCCAGTTCTGCCGCCGCCAACCTCACCTTCCGAGCCTTCGCTGCCACAACCTCTGCTGCCACCCGGTCGCGCTCCTCCGCCGCGGCGACTTCGGCCTCCTGCCGATGTCGTGCGCTCGAGGTGACCGAGCGAAGAGAGTCTCCTGTGGACATTGCGAGGTGGTAGAGTGGAAGGGTCGTGGGGGTTGCTGCTGCCCTGGGAGGAAGCCGCTACACTCGTGCTGCTGCTCGGAGTGTGGGTGGAACTCGCCGAGTCGTTGGTCTCCGGTGGACCGGCAAGGGAGGAAGATGAACAAGGAGAAGGGCGTCTCCGTTGGAGAGAGTCGCGGAGGGGATTGGAAAGGTCACAGAACCATACAGCTCTGATACCAATTGTTAGAGAGAACACTCGCATTGGTAGGGATGACACTCAAGAGTTGGGGCAATTTTCTTCTCTTTCAACTCACTCAAATGCCATGCCAACCCAAATGGTTGGGGATACATATTTATAGGCTAGCCATGTAGCCCAAGATGCTAGTCTAAGATGCTAAAGCAAAGATGCTAGTCTAAGATGCTAAAGCAAAAGATGCTTAGTCTAGTCTAAGATGCTAAAGCAAATATGCTAGTCTAAGATGCTAAAGCAAAAGATGCTAAAGGTGCTAAGACTACAAACTTGTCCACACATGGACATCACACATGTCATGCCAAACAACATGTCATGCCAAAACACACACACACACGACCGAGGACTCCGAGAGGCGGAAAGTAAAACGACGAAAGACCGCCAGCAGGAGAAAGGACCCAACTGGGGATGAAGAAGGGTGATGAACCGGGGAGGCGAAGGAGTCCAGAATGAAATGCTGGAAGTCCCGGCCGGGGGAGAAATCCCAAGGAGCCACGAGCTCACGAAGGTCCTGATCGGCCTCGAGCTCAACCAACGCCATCCGAGGCCCCATCGGGACGAGGGCGAGGACGGAACAGAGGGGAAGGGAAAAGGGGGGAAGGAGACGCACTCGGAGCGGAGCCTAGCAGGAGGCCGGCAAGGGGATGCCGGCGGCGAAGGACAGCTAGGGTTTCTTTCCCTCTCTCTCCTTCCTCCCGATCTAGCCGTTGGCGCCCTAGCGCCCTGCATGCGCCCGCGCTGTCGTGCGTCCACGCGTGCTCGAGCCGCTGCGAGCCCTCCCGTCCTCCACCGTAGGCCCGCGCTTGAGTCCCGCCGACTGCCTCCCACGCCGCCCCTCGGCGCCGGGAGTCCCACGAGTCCGCCGCCGTCGGGCCTCCTCAAGGCCCGAATCCCCGTCGGGATCCATCGGCTCCTGCGACCGCCATCGCCTGTCGGGGCCGCCCGCCTCTTGGTCGCCCATGCACTGACCCTTTTTGCCTATCGCGCTGATCGTTGTCGCTGGTCTCTTTACATCAGATCATAGATTGCAAAAAAAAACAGAGAAGGCAAGGGTTTCTCACCATGGTTGCTCTTCATCCTCCCGTTCCTGTACCGCTCCCGAATGTCACTTTCGATGGCACCAACTTTTGGGAGTGGTCCATGCTGCTTCGTGTGTGCCTTGACAGTCAACGACCGTGGTGACATCTCACTGGCCACTCTCCTTGACCTCTTGTCTCGGTTTGTCCTACTGAGCCTACTACCGGGGCAGATGGTGCTTTGCCTTCTTATGAGGCCTAGGTAGCCTATACTCGGCCAGTGAGCAGTACATGCTTGACCTTAGCAACTATGAGGATTGGAGTGTTGCGGAGGCTCGTGCTGCTCAGATCCTCCTTGGCAGTATGAAGATCGAGTTTGCAATGGATCTTGCCTCCTTGCCTTCCACTTAGGCGATGTGGGAGTGTGCGACGAGTCTCTACCAATCGAGCAGTCATGCTTCCTACATCTCCACCTTGGAGCTTGCTAGCTCCATTCGATAGCAGGACTCATCCGTCGATGCCTTCTACCGCTAGCTGACTGATGTGTGGCGTCAGCTTGACTCGCTCACGCCGGCTTACTGTCGGGCGTGTGACTGCTGTCGTCTTCGCTAGTAGCATGACAATGTTCTTTGCCTCCACGAGTTCCTCGGACGTTTGCGTCCGGAGTTCGAGCAGCTTCGGGCTTAGCTTCTAGCTCGATCTCCACCATCGTCCCTAGTCGAGGCGATCACCTTTTCTCGGGTAGAGGAGATCCGTCTTTGTGGTGTGCTCTCGTCCTCTGCCATTGTACTGGCTACTGGCTCAACTTCCTCAACACTTGCTCTGGCCATGTCTTCTACATCGACGTTAGCTCCAGGGCCTGTTACTTAGGGTGGCACAACTGTCGCTCTCTTCTGTCACTACTGCAAGTCCAAGACTCACGAGATTGAGCAGTGTTGGAAGCAGCCCTCCCACCGGTTCTTCGCAATCGCCTCTAGATTGGGTCCTTAAGCTCACCAGACGGATGGATCATCTAGAGCGTCGTGTCACCTCTTCGGATCCATGGTATCTTCTGCCACAACTCAGTCTCCTCAACTACCACAACTAGGTACTCAGTCACTTTGGATTCTTGATTTCGGTGCTTCTTTTCACATGACACATGACTCTACTCATCTTGGTTCCTTGAGTTTGCTTCCTTTTCTCGTGTCTGTTAAGAAAGTTGATGGTACTCTTTTTCCTGTTATTCGTCATGGCATTCTTAGCACTTCCCATTTTCATGTGTCGTCTGTCTCTCATGTACCTCAGTTTCACTTGCAGCTTTTTTTTGCTAGCCAGATTACTAATCATGGTTGTCATATATTCTTGATTCTGATTTTTGTTTTGTTCAGGATCATCTCACTGGGACCCTGGTTGGTTCTGGCCGCTGTCTCCGTGATCCTCCTCGCCTTTAGGAGCTTGACTGGCTACATCTTCCTCCCATTTCTATATCGCGCTGTTCGACTCCTACTACTGATGCCACTCTTTTTGTCGTCTTTGCCTCCATCAGTTTTGCTTAGTGGCATCATTGTCTAGGTCACATGTGTGGGTCCCGTTTGTCATCTCTTGTTACTAGTAGAGTTCTTGGGAAGGTTTTTGGTGATATCTCCCTCTCTTTTATGGGTTATAGACTTGACAAGAAGATACAGTTACTGTGTATTCTGCTAGTCTAACAGTGTCCACTAGACATTTTGATCTCATTCACTCTGATGTATGGGGCCCTGCTCCCTTCGTATTGAAAGGGGCATCGATATTATGTGATCTTCATTGATGATTTCTCTCGTTTCACATGGATATATTTTTTGGAGTCTTGTGCTTAGGTGCTTACTGCCTATTAGGCCTTTGCTATGATGGTTCGCACTCAGTTTGACTATTCCATTCATGTTTTTCGTGCTGACTTTGCTGGCGAGTATCTATTTCATTCTCTGACAGTTTCTTTCTGAGTAGTGCACTCTTCCTCAGTATTCATGCACTGGTGCACATGCTCAAAACGGTGTGGCCGAGCGTAAGCATCATCACGTTCTTGAGACTGCTCGGGCACTGTTACTTGCCTCCTCTGTTCCTCAGTTCTAGGCTAAAGCTATATCTACTATTGTTTACCTTATGAATATTCAACCATCTGTAACTCTTCATGGTGTCACTCCACTTGAGCGTCTCCAGTCGGCCACCTTAGTATAGCCACCTTTGTTCCTTCGGTTGTGTTGCCTTTGTTCTTCTCTAGCCTCGTGGGATGACTCCGAGCATAAGGGATATCGTTGTTGGGATCCGGTTGCTCGTCGCATTCGGGTTTCCTGTGATGTTACCTTTGATGAGTCTCGTCCTTTTTTCTTTGATGCTCACTCCTCTCATGAGTTGGTTGATTTTCTTGACTTAGTCTGGCCTTCGCCTGACTCTTTTTCCACTGTGTCTCCACCACCATCACTACCAGTGTCATCATCCTCTCCTCATCCTTCACAACCACCATTCGCTTCACCACCTCCTTCTCCACCACTACCTCCACGTCCTCCCATTCTCTATCACTATACTCGTCATCTGCGTCCTTCACCACCTTCCACCTCTTCTTCCCCTGTGCCTCATGAGTCTTCATACTCTGCACTCTCTCTTTCTGAGCCTTCCACATATTGAGATGCTGTTGCTCATCCTGAGTGGTAGTTTGCTATGGTTGAGGAGATTGTTGCTTTTGAGCGTACCGACAATGGGATCTTGTTCCTTGTCCTCCTTTTGCAGTTCCGATTTCATGCAAGTGGGTCTACAAGATTAAGACTCACTCTGATGGCTCTCTTGAGCGCTATAAAGCACGTCTTGTTGCTCGTGGTTTTCAGCAGGAGTATGGGCGTGGCTATGAGGAAACCTTTGCTCCTATTGCGCATAGGACCACCGTTCATACTCTTATTGCGGTGGCCTCTGTTCGTCGGTGGACTATCTCTCAGCTTGATGTGAAGAATGCATTTCTTCACGGTGAGCTGCATGAGGTCTATATGCACCCACCTCCTGACTATCCTATTCCCGATGGCCATGTCTGTCGTCTCCGTCGTTCTCTCTATGACCTCAAGCAAGCCCCTCATGCTTGGTTTGAGTGTTTCACCTCGGTTGTCACTGCTGCTGGTTTTGTTGCTAGTCAGCATGATCTTGCTCTTTTCGTTCACACTTCCCCTCGTGGTCGTACCCTTATTCTTCTCTATGTGGATGATATGCTCATCACGGGGGATGATTATGAGTATATTGCCTTTGTTAAGGCTTGTCTCAGTGAGCAGTTTCACATGTACGACTTGGGTCCTCTTCGCTACTTTCTTGGGATTGAGGTCACTTCAACACCCGACGACTACTACCTCTCCTAGAGGAAGTACATTCATGATCTTCTTAATCGTGCGGGTCTTACTGATCATCGCTCTGTGGACACTCCTATGGAGCTTCACACTCGTCTTCGTGCCGTCGACGGTGTTCCTCTTGAGGATCCCATTCGCTATCGTCACCTCGTCAGTAGTCTTGTCTATCTTGGCATCACTTGTCCTGACATTTCTTATGTCGTTCACATCCTAAGTCAGTTCATGTTCACTCCCACCAGTGTCCACTATAGTCATCTCCTTCACGTCCTTCAATACCTTCGTGGCACTATCGATCGGCGTTTGTTTTTCTCTAGTTCCAGCTCCCTTTTGCTTCACGCTTACTCTAATGCTACTTGGGGTTCTGATCCTTCAGACTTCAAGTCCCACTGCTTATTGTGTCTTCCTTGGTTCCTCCTTGATTGCCTGGAAGACCAAGAAGAAGACTGTTGTTTCTCGCTCTAGTGCCGAGGCTGAGCTATGTGCCTTGGCCTATGTGACTGCTAAGGTGACTTGGCCACGGTGGCTCTTAGGCTCTTAGATGAGTTTGGTGTTGCTCTCTCCTCTATGCCTGCACACTGTGATAGTACCGGTGCTATCAGTATTGCTCAAGACCCGGTGAAGCATTAGCTCACCAAGCACGTTGGAATTGATTGCTTCTATGTTAGGTCGGCTGTCCAACACAAGATAGTTGTTCTTCAGTATGTGCCCTCGGAGATTCAGCTTGCCGACTTGCTTACCAAGGCCCATACTCGAGCTCAGCATTGCTTTCTTCTTTCCAAGCTCAATGTCGTTGATCCACCTTGAGCTTGAGGGGGGGGTTAGAGATATACAGTATAGTACAGGGGCTTATTTGTAAAGCTTCTCTTCTCTTGTACATATTGCCCTTTAGGCCCTTTGGAATAGATGTTGGTCATTTTCCTAAGACTTTTAACCGTGCCATATGAGCTGTTATATAGACAATAGCTAGCATGGAAAATCAGCGTGTTCATTGTTTGGAAAGAAAAAATGAAGCTAAGTTGGTAGGGGTGCTTATCACCAAATGATTTGGCTCAGAATCTTTATTATTTTTGTAAATAATATATTCTTACTAGTTTATTACGATAACTCTTGCCAGTAGCTGACAATCTGTATTGGCTGATAAGTCAGAACTGACATGAGAATCTTGTCAAATCAGATGTTCTAGATTTGTCAAAGGCATTGGTGTCTAGGGTAGCTGGCCCTTGACTACGTAGCTCATAGTCTTGGAATTGGCCAGCGTGGGAAGTTTCCCCTTGCCGAGATAGTGGAGAACGAGGAAGATTGAGAGAAAGGGGGATATATTAGAGATTGGATTGATTATTCTTGCTTGCCTTATTGCTAAATATCTGTACCCTTTATATAGGGATTACAATCGAAACCGACTCGACTTACTATTGATCTAATCTACTATTTAAGGACTGCTAAAGATATCCTAACTGCAAAATATAATCTCTTGACTTAAACGCTAAGGACTCTATCTATGGGGTCACTTTAACCGTGGGCACTATTCACGTGAACACTACGCCCGGGCCTAGTAGCCAATGACATCTCTCCCCCCTCAACAAGAAGCTCATCCACGAGCTGGAAGAGTGGGTGATGAGCTGTCGTGTCTTCCCATGTCGTGGATGCCTTTGGTTCGCCCTTCCACTAGGGAAGCTGTTGGTTGAATGCGACATTGTGGACGATCACGATGACGTGATATAGACCATAGGAGCGAGGCGTGAGCTTCCATTTGGACAAGACGTTGAGAGAAGTTGATGTGCTCATAGAGTTTGCCGTGTGTCTAGAACACTGACTTCTCCATGTTGACGGGGTTCATGCGGACCTGTTGGTAACCCGAGCATGAGTCTCGCTTTGTGATGAGGTGGGCACCATGTAATTCGTCAAGGAGCTCATCGCTTGAACAAGCCCGTTGGCTTGGATTGGTTGGATTAGTGATGTCATGCTAGTAGACCCTATGATCCTCATGCCAAAAGGACATGGTGAGAGCACTAAAATCCTAGGTGATTGGCCAAAGTGATGCTAGCCACTACGCTCCTAGCACAATGTCGTAGTCGACCAAGGGTAGCACGTAGAAATTTGCCTAGAAAGCTTCATTGTTGATCTTGAAAATGGTGTCGTGGTACATGCCCAGGCATGACACGCGCTAACTGTTGGCCACCTTGACTTGCATCTTGCCGTGAGTGATTAAATGTAGGGTGGTACGACCGTCTACCTCGGAGATGATATTGTGGGTGGTGCTGGAGTTGAGAAGGGCGAGTAGCGAGAGGCCGCCTATATGCAAACGCACTTGCATCGTCTCACACGCATGGACATCGGTGATGACGTGCAAAGAGATCTGCGGCTCGACGTCCATGTGGTCAGTTGGCGTGGGGTCGTTGTCAATGGCCAAGTCGAGGAGGAAGATGCGTTGGCAAACCCGATTGTGGTCGTGGCCAAATGTCTTGTGATAGTTGAATTAGAGTCTGAGACGATAATGCTCCTTCATTTCTGCCTAGGAGAGTCGCTTCATCGGTCGACCTTCCACCGAGACTGTTTTTGTTGCTAAGGTCGGTGGCGGAGACGACATCAATGCTAGGCATGCTGGTGGCGTCGGAATCAGGCCACCGTTCCTGTTCCTTGACGACGATAGTGTAGGGACCCTAATGGCCGCAGAGCTCTAGCTTGCGGGCGAGACTCATGGCGAAGGTGAGGGACTGCAGGTTGTGAATCTTGACGTCGAGGTTGAGCGGTGATTGCAGGACGGTGGTGAAGATTTGCACCTGTTGTTCTTCGATAAGGATACCCACCTATGGGAGGAGGGCCTCAGAGCCAGTGTGCTTGCAAGCCATGAGCTTGCCGAGGGTGTTAGAGCGCAGGGGTGGGCCGAAATGGAGATGGAGGAGCTCAGAGAAGTGGCGCCACAATGGTGTCCCCTTGTCTCACTGGACCTGTATGAACCATATATGTGTGACATTTTCTAGGTTATACGATGCCATCTATACCTTCTTTGCGATCCGCTGTTGATGAAAATATGATTCACATCGATTAATGAATGTGATAAGATATGATTTGCCATTGAACTTGGGGAAGTCAATCTTCTGGAACCGGGTGGCCGGTCGTTGAGGTGCTCGTTGGTGATCGGACTCTTTGTGCTTTAGGCTGCCGAGGCAGGTCGCTACACCTCTAGTGCTCGGATGGCCCTGGTGTTCCGTTCCATGTTGACCTGGAGAGCTTGAGTTGACTCCGCTAGTGTCTAGATGAGGGCCACAAGATCAGTCGGAGCAGAAGTCAACATGGTGGATGACTCCAAAATCGCTGGTGATGCTGATGAAGACGACGTGATGGAAGAAGCCGAGGATCATCTGGACTTTGATATCAAGTTGTCAAAGGCATTGGCGTCTAGGGTAGCTGGCCCTCGACTACGTAGCTTGTAGTCTTGGGATTGACTAGTGTGGGAAGTTTGCCCTTGCCGAGCTATGGTGGAGAATGGGAAAGATTGAGAGAAAGGGGATAGATTAGAGATTGGACATATTATTATTGCTTGTCTTATTGTTGAATACTTATGCTATTTATATAGGGCTTACAACCAGTGTTTACAAATCGTCCGATTAGTCGCGATTAATCGCGATTAATCGGCCTAGTCGTTTTCCTGGCTCCGACTAGGTGCTCCGACCCGATTAGAGCGACCAGAAATCTGGTCGTCCGACTAGTCGTCGACTAGTCGCGACTAGTCGGCCGATTAGTGGCATTTTGGCGACCAGGAGAGAAGGGCGACCGACGGGGAAGGCAGGGGCCAGCCGAAGGAGAGGGCTGACGACGGCGCACGGGCCACAGCGGGAGGAGTGGGCCGGCGGCGGCGTGCCTTGGAGTGGGAGGGGCCACTGGCGGCGCCGGCGGGAGCGTGAGGAGAAGGCGGCGCCGGCGGGAGCGTGAGGAGAAGGCAGCGCCGGCAGGAGCATGAGGAGGAGGGGGCGCCGGCAGGAGTGTGAGGAGGAGGCAGCGCCTTGTGAGGAGGAGGCGGCGCCCTGTGAGGAGAAGGCGGCGCCCTGTGAGGAGAAGGTGGCGCACAGGGGCTTTGGCGGCTGTGAGGGAGAGGAGATGTGACGAATCTGTGGTGGCCGAGGAAGAGGGGAGATGTGAGGAGTGGAGCTAGGGTTTAGTTAATGGGCTTGGGCTTTTCAATTTTATTTTTGGGCTAATAAGTGATGGCTGGAAATTTGGCCCATACCTGAGTATTTATTGTCATATATATATAATGTAAATTTCCTAAAATATATGGAATAATTAAATAGACCGACCAAGATCGACTAATCGCGATTAATCGCGATTAGTTTTCTGGTCGGTACCATGGCGACTAGGTTCGACTAGACGATTTGTAAACATTGCTTACAACTGAAACCAACTTGACTTTCTATTGATATAATCTACTATTTTTAAGGACTGCTAAAGATATCCTAACTATAGAATATAATCTTTTGACTTAAATGCTAATGACTATCCGCGGGACAACTTTACCCATGGGTACAGTATCTTCCTGGGCCTGGCTGCCCATGACAGGGCTTGTTAATGCATTGGTATGTTACCTTTTCCAATTTCCAGTATCTTTATGGGGAACCTAAGTAAAATATGATAATACACTTAAAATGTATATCCTTTTCACATGTAATAGCAAATTGTGGTAGTGCATCTTGTCAATTGCTTGCTTTGGGTTTACCTCTTTTAAGCTTACCAAATGGTTATTGGTTTATTACAGTGGTGCTTGTCTGGAACAAACAGATAATGAATCAACATCATTAGAACTACAATTTTCACTACATTAGCCTAGCATGGATGATATTTACTTATTGACCTTTCGTAAATAGTGGAGTTGTGATTGTGGTGATCATTTTACGTTTTTTTTCTTACTAGGCAAATTGTTTCTAGATTATTTTCTGAAGTCTCTTACAGAGTTTTTGATAATGAGTCCAGTTTGATATGCATACGAGCTGTGAAAAATTCATTGTTTACATAATGTTGTTTTCTTTATTATAATTGATTGTGTTTAGATTGATAAGTACCCAGCCATCACAAAATTAACTCCCTGTTAAATAAATGTGTAGCGCTAATGTGCTTCCTGTTACAGGTGAATGATTGAAGATCTGATGACACTCTGAGGCTTCAATTTGGTGGCTATCTATTACACAGATCTACACTTATCAGATCCCCCAGCACATTTGAGTTTTGAAAATACTGTTGAAATTCTCGATAGTTTGTGGCTGCATTTGGGCAAAACCCATGAAATGGAAAAGGTAAAAGATAGTGTTAGAATCTACTCTCTGCCAGCATTTTGGTAATCATGGTCTGATGATCTTCCTTATGAGAGAATGTAATTTGTGTTAAACTGTTTTATACTTGTCGATTGGAAGTAGCATCCTGCAGAAAGCGGTTCATACTATGGTTCTCTTTGGTTTGGCTTTTGAGAATAGCTTTTGCTTCCTAAAAACCAAAAGCCAACCAAAGTGCTCCATCCTGATCATATGCTTTATGAAAAAGTTGGTTTTGGTGTAGTTAAAAATTAGCAGCCTGTCTACAAATGTTTTTGATGGCTTCGGCTCCTCCACTCCTCCCTGAAGCCCCCACCGATAAAACTATCCTCCACTCCTCCCTGCGCTCTCTGAAGCATGTCAGCGTTCGCCGGTTGTCGGTGCTCCCCATCGCCTGTCTCCAACCTCGCCAACATTCGTCGATCGTTGGAGCTCCACTCACCGCAGTTCACTTTCCCTTTTTTGGCAACGGCGCAACTCCTCTCATCTGTCAGCTAGGGTTGCAAGGCCGGCGGCCAGGAAGGAAGGTCTCGTCGGTGGCCACCAAAGCTAGGCACGACATACATGGCAAGGAAGAGGGCAACCAAGGTGTACCGCTTGCTCATGGCACAGAGGAGGGAGGTCTAGGTGGGCCACACCAACGGGCATGGCTCGCCCACATCTTGATCTGCCACGGTTCACCACGGATTGTTGCTTGTTTTTGCTAAGCGGTGGCAATTACAAGGGTTTTGGTAGATTGATTTGGCTGGGTTCGCTTGCTCGTGTGGTGAAGGGAGCGGAGCAGTGTAGAAGGGAAGGGGAGAGAGGCTGCTTGCATGTCATTTGCTTCCTACTAGGACTAGTCTTCTTCTTTCCCTGTCTACCTATTCTTTTTTTTCACATGTTTGATCAATGTCTAATTTTTAAGACTACAACCTTGCAATGCATGTTTTTTATAAGACATTCAACATGGCACAATGTTCCAGAGTGAATTTAGTATCAATATTAGCGAAGTACCCATGCATTTCAACGTGTTAAAAAGAATTCCAAAAACTTATTTTAGACTATTTATTTACACGACATGTACATACTTGATTTTGTTTAGTGAAAGAGTAAGATAATTATGTGGATACCATGAATACCATGTATATTTTGCAAATTTCTATGGATTGAATTATGTGGATTGATCATGCAAAACTAACGAAGATTATATTTTTTTCTAAAATTTTTATTTATATGTGAATTATTGAATGACATTATTTTACAATCATTTTACATATAATCAATGTTTAAAGCAGATAGAGTATTACAAACTTTTTACACAGTTTATAACTCAAAGTAGCTTCTTCACAGTTGATTCAGTCAAATGGCTTTTAACTTTCTTACAGTCCTACAATAACTTTTTCACAGTCCACAACAGATTTTTTTATAGCATAGCCGCAGTTCAACGAAACACACCTTAGGTCTGTATTTTGTAGCTCCCTTACTGAAAGCTGCTCCAGTCATTGAACCAGCAACACTTTCCTTTTTCATCTAGCCTCTTGTCCTAAATTTCTGTTGATATGAAACTATATGGCATACATTGACTGCAACCCATTTAATGCAACTTTTCTAACCAAATATACCATGAGTACAATGTATTAATTAGTGTTCTGCTTGGCATTATTTCTTTTGCTTGGGATGTTGATGCCTGGTTGTTTTGTTGTTAATATTCAGCTCGAGTTCTTTCACAAAAGTTTGGAAGGCCAAAAAAATATAGTGGAGGAAAAACATTAAAAACCAGTGAAGAATTATAGGAAAAACAATGAAGTGGAAAGGTGTTCACCTGTCGAAGTTGAAAGCATTGCAGGACAGAAAGTTGAAAGCAAATGTGTGGGCACAAAAAAAAGGAGTAAAGAAGGATTGACGCATGAAGACGCAGCTTCGTTTGCTTGTTCATGTTGGAACAAAGTTGTTTGATCTCATGATCATCGTAACTAGGTCTAAAAACAATAAACTGTAGAATAAAATAAAGACGTAAAGAAAGTTAGATTGAGCTCGAGTCATTGCAGAAGCGAGATGAAATATTTGCGTACTAATTGCGGATTTGCAGTTGACCATTTCTGATTCCTTAACTAGGTCTAAAAAATAGACGACGGACGGCAGACTATGGATCAAACTGAGTGGATTTTATGAATGATTATGGACATAAATAGATAAATTAAATATTACAAAGTTGAAATTTTGATATAAAATATGAAAACTAAGTTACGATAATTATTAAAGGATATAAATGAATGAATTAAATAGAGTAAATAGTACTTTACACCGGTTAGAATATAACTTATTTCACTTTACACCCAGACCCAGTTTAACGCAATACTTTCACTTTACACTAGATTCACTTCGTATTTTCAGTGTAGGATTGTTGAAAAGTCTTATAAAAATCGAGTTCATTTTTTATGATGTTTCATTCACATTATTTAAATTTTATATAAGTTTATTGATGTAAATCTATCCTACTGTATAATTGAAAATTTTGTGGGATAAACCCATCTGATATATCTCATTTATTTTATTTCTTTTGTTAGATCTGAGCATTGTTTCGCTGGTTGTAATCCCATCCACTCAAACCTTATAATCACTAGATGTGGGGCGCATCAATGGTGTGTCACTTGTAATGTTTGTTGCGGTTGAGGCACACCAATGATACATTTGTGTTGATGTTAGTTTGACATTTACATTCATCCAGTAAAACGACCAAATAAAATGTTTTCTAGATATACTCAATGTTTTCACACTTCACCGTGACTTTGACCGGTTGATCAGCCATTTTTTGTTAGTTACCATCCATCATCATTTGCAAACCAGATTTGTATTCACATAACCAAACCAAAGCCAACAACTGTTATTTACAGATGATCATGGCTACCACTGCTTACACGGCTGCTCAGTTCTCGATACCCCAACCAAGAACAAAGCAGACAAGGTCAAATACAAGCGATGTGAGGCATACAGTCATCACACGGTTGACTGAATTACCTAGTCAAGCTGGCAGCTGCTGCCACTGGTTCAACTATGCAGACACCACCTCCTTGTCGCTGCTCGCGAAGGTACCCAAGCAAAGTTTCAGCCTGCGAATCATACAGCTAAACATAAATAACTCCCAAAATTTGGAGCAGGTTTCAGATTCAGTAAAACACAATAATTTTCTTGTTTTAAACCCCAAGTATTGTTTCTTAACCGAAGGAACAATCTAACAGAAAAAAAAAGTAGTTTTGACTTGCAGAAGGGTGAACATGCATCCACCTGTACCTCCAAGGTTTAGCAAGTTCTGAATTGTACCTACATAAGATATATCTTATCTCAGTATAGGTTTAATGTACTTTTCAATACTTATAATGGCAATCAGACTTCACTAAAACTCTAACTGATGAATTCGTCGGATATTGTTTAGTACAATCAGTGATAAACTGACAGACAAAATGACTTAGGGTGTGTTTGGTTCTGTTTTCGAAATTTGCTTCAGTTTTTTAAAAACAGAAGCTGAACCAAAGGGATTTACAAAACCTGCTTCTCGTACGAAAAACAGTTTTTTAGTATAAATTTGGAAACAGTTAGATCCTGTTTTTCTGTTTTTAGTACAAATTGGATAGCATGAATTCATGGTGTCTTGATTGATCTAACATTATTATGGCTTGTATTGCATTGCATTATTTCATTTATGATAGCAACTTGAGAGACAAGGAATTTGAGAGGTGTGACACAAATAAGAAATACATGCCTAAAGCATCAAGGCAAATAACAAGAAACGCAAGGAGGTGTTGACACAGAAATGTGCCCCCGCACTTGGGTCAGTTCGACGATCCAAAAGTGTGCTGATACTTAGGGACAAGCCTAAGCGTAACACAACACCGACGTCGCGTTTCGACTACTCTTAACCGTGGTAAGAGGGGTGGAGTCGCCAGGTAATCAGATCACACAAGAATAATCCAATTAGCCAAAATAAAGGTATCAAACATAACAAATCAGTAAACTAATCAAAGCCTGTCTGATTTGAAGTATGATGCGAAGGGTGTCGCCGAAGTGTACCTTCGGCGTCTGTTGCGAAGCGTCCTGCCGAAGGGTGTCTTTGGCGTTCGGACCAACCTAGTGCAAAGATAGACTCCGAAACGATCTAGACGCGACAATCAACTCCGAACAGCGGGGTTCAATGTGAAGTCTCCGATACAGCAAGATACATAATAATGACTTAGACGCAACGCGCGAGCGTGACTTCGTATGGAGCGAAGTACGAGCGTGTCGAAGCCTGTCATGATGAAATCTATTGGCGAAGCGTGTCGACACGCGGACTTGGTCAAACCGACAATAGCGTGACAGTCCAACACGGTCGATCAAAGTAGCGATCTCGCCGAAGGGTGCTCCGGCAACCTCTGAAACTGATCCCTCAGCTCCGGGCACCTCCGGCGAAGTAGCTCCGAACGTGGAAACCTGCAACAGAGTAAATTCGAAGTACCAATTCAGCTTGAGGACCAAATCCTGCTAAGTGTTGCACTAGGGGCGAAGGTAGCAATCTGTTACGCAGATTAGCGGATACTTCACAGGCGTAGTAACAAGGCGATAGCAATCTATTACGTAGATTAATGGATACTTCACAAGCGAAGTAATAAGGATTACCACTGTTCTAAAGTGGCCGGCAGAGGGCTTCCAAGCAAACCCATGAAGAGTATAGAAAAGTAAAGGTAAAGTAAAGTACGATTCAAAGCTAGGGCTTTGTGGTTGATTTGTGTTGGGGGTTCTGAACCGGTCTCACCCCTATATTTATAGGGGCTAGACTTCTAATCTCTAAGCCTAATCTGATAAGATTTGGCTTAATCACGCGTGAAAAGACTTAGTCAAAATCGGACTCAATCTCTAACTCTGCCCGAAGTGGGCCTTCGGCCAAGCCCGCCGAAGCCTGCTCCTCGGGCCGAAGCTTTGGCGGAGTGGGCCTCCGAAGGCCATCGGGCCGAAGGCTGTAGGAATTGCTAGAAGCTTCCGAAGCCCATAGTTTTGTGGGCCTTCGGCCTTGTAGGGCTTCGGCCCAACCTAGGACATGTGTATTTTTGGCCCAAATTACCAAAATTGATATTTTGACAATCTTAACCATTAATGCCATTTTTTTGCTATCAACACATGCCCCCTGCCTTTTAGTGAACTAGGTGAACCAAAAGCAAAACAGGCTAAAGACGATACTTTTCATATCGGCTTTTCGACACCTTCAAGCTATCTGCCATACACTTGGAAAGTACCCTTTCAAGTATCTACCGTTCAAAGCTCTTCAAAACCGCTCTCCTTGCAGAGACTCTAACACATAAGAATTACCAGGAGCGATTTCAGCTATTTTGAAAGGACCTTCCCAACTAGGTGACCATTTACCAAATTTAGGACTCTTATTGCCTAAGGGCAAAATCGTCTTCCAAACCAAGTCACCTACTTGAATCGATTTTGGTTTAACCTTCTTATTGTAGGCTTTAGCTACTCTCCTCTTGTCTACTTCTATGTCTTCTAAAGCCCTCAACCTCTTATCGGTCACTTATTCTAGGCTATCTTTTAAGAGAGTTTCATATTTGTCGACCGATAAGCCATCTTGCTTTAGAACTCTTAAAGAGCCAAGATCTACTTCTACGGGTAGAACAACTTCTTGTCCATATACCAACTCATATGGACTAACTTTGGTAGCACCGTGCTTTGCAATTCTACTGGCCCATAGTGCCTCGGAAAGCACTTCATGTCACCTCTTAGGGAGTTCTTCAATTTTCTTCTTAATGAGCTTAATCACAATTTTATTACTAGACTAGGTCTGACCATTGGCCTAAGCATAGTAAGGTGAAGAGTTTATCAACTTAATACCATAATATTCGTCAAAGTATCTCACTTCTTTAGAAACAAACGAACTACTATGATCCGTGGTGAGAATTTGAGGAATGCCGAATCTATGTATGATATGCTTCAAGATAAAGTCAAGTACCTCGTTGTGAGTCATGTTCTTGAGAGGCACGACCTCAGTCCACTTGGTGAAGTAGTATGTCTCCATCAACACGAACCGATGCCCCTTTGAAGAAGGAGGGTGAATTTGGCTGATGAAGTCTAATCCCCAACCTCGAAACGGCCATGGCTTGACAATAGGATTAAGTAATGAAGTAGGAGCTAACTGAATATTGCCAAACTTCTGACACACTTCACATCCTCTATAATACTTGAAACAATCCTCAGTCATAGTCGGCCAGTAGAAACCCGCTCTTTTGAGCATCCAACTCATTTTCTGGGCCGACTGATGAGTGCCACAAAGTCCTTCATGGACTTCTCCCATAGCCACCTAGGATCGTTCATGGTCTAGACACTTTAACAATACTCTATCAATTGTTCAGCGATACAGTGTATAGTCTAGTAACATAAATTTAAACGCTTGTCGCCGAACTTTACGATCAACCCTTTGACTAGGGTCTCTCAAATACTGGATGATTGGAGTTCTCCAATCGCCCTTATGGGCTTCTGAGGGTTTTGCTAACTCGCTCCTCGGAATAACGTTTAAGCTACTGACTTCGAAGTGCCCCCCGAGCCCTTTTTGCTTCTACCGAAGCCTGGCTGGACTGGCTGTGCGACATAGGTCAGGCTGAAGCCTCCTACCGGAGGGTTCGGGTTCCCGGAAACCCTCACTATCCAGGAGACTTTGGCGTATGGGCTCTGGCATGCCAAACCCTTTGGCGGACGGGGCACTCCGGCCCTGGGGCTCCGGCGTGCAGTAGTCTCTGGCGACCGAAGGGGTCCGACCTGGGGGCTCCGGCAGCCCTCGCGCCTGTTCGATGCTACTGGCTTCGGTAGTGAGACCAAGCATCAGCTTTTCTTGTATAGAAAATTTTCCTCTCCTGACTTGGTAGTTAGATGCTTGCTGAGCCAAATCATTTGCAATGGAATTGGTCTCTCTTGGCACGTGAGAAATTTTTAAGTCATCTATCCAAGTAGCTATTTAGCAAGCCATTAAAACATTAAGCATTCTTAGCCACTTGTTGCACTACTAACAAGGAGTCACCATGCGCATGAACATGCTTAACACTCATGGATTCCAGCAATTCAAGTCCTAGAAATAAAGCTTCATACTCAGCTTGGTTATTAGTAGAGGGAAACTCTAAACGAGCCGAGGTTTCAAAATGCATTCCACTAGGTGATGTGAGAACTACTCCAATACGTTGGCCATTTTTGCAAGCTGAACTATCAAAATAAAGTCTCCATGGTACTACCTCAATTAGAGCAACGTTGTCACTCCAACTGACATCTATGTGATGATCAACTATAAAGTTAGCGACAATTTGGCCTTTCATAGCTCTTAGAGGTTCATAGGCCAAATCATACTCAATCAAAGCGTAAGCCCACTTTCTGATTCTTCCACTTAGAATCGGCTTTTGTAGCATGTGTTTTATAACATCGGTTTGGCAGACGACAACACATGTAGTAGGGAGGAGATAGTGGCACAACTTGGTACATGTGTAGTAAAGCGATAAACATAGACGTTCCACAAACGCGTACCTGGTTTCGGTGTCCAACAGGCGGTGGTTCAAGAACGTGATGATGTACTCCTTTCCTTCCACCTCCTGAGTTAGCACGACCCGAATCCCACTATCTTCGACATCGATGTATAGCCAAAACGGAATCCCAGCTTTGGGTGCTCTCACCACGGGTGGTGATGATAAACACTCTTTGATCTTTTCAAAGGCGCGTTGCTGACTTGCCCCCCAAGTAAACTCGGCTTTGTTCTTTAGCCGGAGTATCGGCCGGGACAAAGGCATCAATCTTGCTAGACAAGTTAGATATAAAGGGACACAAATAATTCATCTTGCCTAGCAACTTCTGCACATCTTTCTTACATGTCGGTGTCGTAGAGTTTCTAATTTTCTCAAGCCTCTTAGGATCAATCTCTATGCCTCTTTCATGGATCATGAAGCCTAAGAACTTGCCCACCGACATGCCAAAAGCACATTTGAGCGGGTTCATTTTTAATCCATACTGTCGCATTCTATCAAAGGCAACTTTCAAATCGACTAAATGGTTTCCCATGGCGTCCGATTTGACTACAACATCATCAATGTAAAGTTCTAACATAACTCCTAGCAAGTCATGAAAGATTAAGTTCATAGCACATTGATATGTAGCGCCAACATTCTTTAAACCAAAAGTCATAACGACCCATTCAAATAAACCGACAAAACCAGGGCATCAAAAGGCTGTCTTGTAGATGTCCTCCTCGGCCATAAAGATTGGATTATAACTAGCATTGCCATCAAGAAAACTCAGTACCTTGTGTCCCGAAGCATCGTTGATTAGCATGTCAACTACCGGCATTGGATACTCGTCTTTCGGAGTGACCTTGTTTAGGTCCCTGAAATCAATACAAACTCGTATTTTGCCACTCCCTTTCTTTTCTACAGGCACAATGTTAGCGACCCATTCAGCGTATCTGCATGGCCTAATAAACTCTGCTTTGAGCAGTCGCTCTACCTCTTCTTTAACTCGGACATAGACGACCGAATTGAAGCGGCGAGGAGGCTACTTATAAGGCCTAAATCTGGATTTGATAGGCAGCCGATGCTCTACGAGCTCACAGCTTAATCCCGGCATTTCACTATACTCCCATGTGAAACAATCGACATACAACCGAAGCAACTATATTACTTTGACCTTTTCATCAGGCTGTAAATGTTGGTTTACAAAAGTCGGCGTTGGGATGCTGCCATCGCCTATGTCTACTTCTAAAGGGTTGTCCGACGCAAAATCTTGTCCTAATTTCTCTACTTCGCTAAAGTCCTCGATGGCTTCGACAATACCGTCTTTAGTAGACCGATACTGCTCCACGCGAGACTTTAGCCAATCCAGATTACTCTTGCTAGACATGACTACTAATGTAGAAACAGCCGTGCCACACCAACCGACTTGATAGACACTCGTACAAAACGTCCTCCAGACACGCTAACAAAATTGTAATCCGAAAGATCTCTACCTGATAGACATTCTACTTTGTTGTGAACGACATCCATGGACACATCAGCCAATGCCACTTGGGCCGAAGTGTCTGCGGGTATGACCTCTACTTCATCGCCATCCCACTGAATTAGGTACTGGTGCAAAGTGGAAGGAATGCATCAATTGGCGTGAATCCAGTCGCGCCCAAGCAGCATGCTGTAGTTACCTTGCACATCGACGACGAAGAATGTCGTTGGCAATGTCTTGTTGCTTACTGTCAACTCCATGGAGAGCATGCCCTTGGCCTCGGAACACTCGTCATTGAAACCATTGAGCATCAAGTTGGTTTTCTTCAGGTCGTCCTCATCCCTGCCAAACTTCTTCAATAGCGAGTAAGGCATTAGGTTAACAGTGGCGCCACCGTCAACAAGCATCCGGGAAATCGTCTTTCTGTCAATGTGACCCCTGATGTAGAGAGGCTTTAGATGGTGAGCCGAGTCCTTGGGTTTCTCAAAGATAGCATTGCGCGGGCCGAGGTTCAACTGAGCGACCTCGGCCTCGTCCTGTGGTAGGGCAAACTCGACGGGAAGCATGACGACATTGATGTCCATCGCCTGGGGTGCGGGCCCCACAGAGACGGGCGAGTAGTCATCGTCGTCGTCGCTCGGACTAGGAGCCGGGTTTTTTTATCTCAACCGGCTTAATCTTCCATACCTATCTCGTCGTTGGTCGAGGGCGGATTTCTTCAAAGATGGCGTCTCGCTCATCCTTGGCTTTCTTCTCACGCATCTCCTGTGCCCTTAGGCATTGTAGACGCCTCTTCTGTGACTTGGACATACCTGGAGGTGCCCAAGATGGTTGTGGCTTGGTACCTAGTGCCACTACCTAATTTCTGCCAATTTGGCTGAAGTGGTGCTATCCAGCTCGGCCTCGCACATTCTGTACTCGGAAAGTCCTTCACCGTGGACCCCGGCAATCGGACCGGCCTCGTTCGGCCGATCGCACCAGGCTCCAGCGCAGGCTTCGGCCGGAGTAGGAGACATACCTTTGCCAGGCTTTGGCGAAGGGACCTTCGGGATTGGGACTTCCTGAGACCCTACTCTGACTGTGATAGTCTCTGACTTCCTGTCCTCTGCCTCTTCGCATTTATTTCCCTCCACTTCGTTTTGCATGAGTCGGTTCAGAGGTACCACAAATAGCCTGTGAATGATGCCTTCCTCCGCTGCGCCTACCTGTCCCTGCCAGTCATAATACTCCGAAGAAAAACAAGGAACAGTGTTATGTTGCGGAGGGTACTCCGGTTGCGATACATACAGAGCCCACGGAGTTCCTGCCCAGTTGTACGATGGAGGCATCGGTGGCTCCAGGGGCTTCACCCACTGTGAGCCAAACCCGTTACCCGGAGGGGGGTTCGGCAAAGTCGTCGATGTCTCGGACCATATCAATGAGGGGTCCAGCCAGGCCGAAGGTATGTTCGGCCAGTGTGGGCCAAAGCCTCCCATCGAAGGGCTCGTCTAGAGTGGTGCAGGGTTCGGCCATTGGGGCCCGAACTCGCTCTGCGCGGGGCTCGACCACTAGAGTCTGAAGCCACTATACTGGAGGTTTGGCCTCTGAGGTCCAAAGCTGCCATAGGGAGTGTTAGGCCACTGCGGCCTAGAGTCACCGTGCGGAGGGTTCAATCACTGCGGTCCGAAGCTACCATGCGGAGGGCTCGGCCACTGTGGTTGGCAACCACCCTTCGAATGCCTTGGGCCCTTCGGCTGACTTAGTTTTTTTGGCGCGGGGGCCTGTTTCCTTGGCTTTTCTTTGGTGCTTGCTTAACAACATCTTATATGTTACCTTCGGCTTCTTGCGAGCCCTAGCAAAAGGAATGCTAACATTTTGCTTCCACACTCCCACTTCAGGGTTTTTAGGTATGAGTGTGCATGTGCGTGGTTCTCCAACAATTACTGCCTTCCCTTTAGTTGACTTGGCCTGCTCTGGCCGAATCAACATCTTCTTCTCGTCGATGTTGACGGTGTTGACGGGGAAGGGATCTTTGTCTAGATTCATCTTTGGATTGAGGTCTATCTTCAATCGTTCTTCTTCTATGGCCGATTGAACCTGCCGTCAAAAACATTGCAGTCATTAGTATTATGTGAATGTGAATCATGCCACTTACAGTATGGATGTTTCTTCAACTCGTCGGCATATGGAATGACTTGGCCTTTAGGTAATCTGAGAAGCTAGTTCTTCAAGAGAAAATCAAATATTTTATCACACTTAGTTATGTCAAATGAGTACTTGACCTCACTAGGCCGATTCTTGGTGGGAGACGGCCATAACTCGGAGCAAGTGATAGGTTTACTCTTAGCGTTCCAGATCCATTCGGTTGTGTACATGTCGACCGAGTCCTCTCCTTCTAATTCCTCCTCGTCGGAGTGTTCAATGACGTGGATTTTAGCCCTAGGTTTGTTAAACGTCTTAATAAACTTTTTATATTTGGCTCGGCCTTCCTTGACCAGAGCCTGATGCAAGACTTGGCTAACCTCTAAAAAGTTTTGGTTGTCTAGTCTCTCTTTAATCTCGGAACGCAACCCACTAAAAGCTAGATCCGCCAAATCCCTTTCTAAAATATTAAGACTAAAACATCGGTTTCTAGTATCCCTAAAACGCTTGATATACTCAGATACGCCCTCGTTAGATTTCTGCCTAACCGATGTTAAGTGTGAGAGCCTAAGTTTTGTTTCACCCATGTAAAAGTAGTCATGGAATTTTTGTTCCAATTCATCCCACGTTTGGACGAAGTTTGGCGGGAGTGCCGAAAACCAAGTGAAAGCGGTGCCGGATAGCGAGAGAGAAAATAGTCTAAGTTTTAGAGCGTCCGACCCACTAGCTTCCCCACAATGTGATAAAAATTGAATAACATGCTCTAGTGTGGTTTTGTTACCCTCACTGTCGAACTTAGTGAATTCAGGAACTCTATAGCCGCGAGGGTAGGGTATTGTATCAAAATGATCAGGATATGGCTTCCGGTAAACCCTAGCCTAACCCCTAGGTACGAAGCCGGCACATTCCATAAACAGTGCGCGGATCCGCTCCTCAAGGTCATCTTGGCCCACTGCCTGCGCACATCTCTCATGCGGGGGCGCGACACGTGGTGGGATATCGGCGTGTCAGCCATGGGCTTCTTCCCCATGTGCTAGCTGTACGATGTGCTCGAGCCTAGGCGCCTATGCGTGTGGTGCGGGCAACGTGGGTAAGGCTGGCGCCGGCGCAGGTGGGGGCGGCGCATGGTATGTGGTGCTAGCTTGGCCGTGAGCATAACGATTGGTCTCGACCACAGATGTTGAGGCCGAGACGTAACAGTTTTGCTAGTGCTACAGTCAGTTCTGCCGTAAACATGATTTATCGGAGGTATACTAGCAATAGGGGCTGATGGCACGACTTCAGTAAAGCCGAACCTTCTAAGCGTCGCCTCTACTTGGGAGCTAACTACCGAATCTAAACGGTTAGCTAGCGAATCGTTAATGGCTTGATCTACCGATGCGGCTATCTTTTGCTCAATTTCTAAAGAAGATAAACTAGGTGATACTAGTGTTACCTGTATCCGAGCAAGGTCGGGACAATGATGTTGCGCTTGATGAAGCCCGCACGTGTCTTGATGTAGCCTCCAAGAATCATGTCTTGGAGCGCCTTCATCTTAGCCTCAATTTCTGCTCGGTCTTCCGTGCGAATATCTTCAAGGGTAGGCATCATGATGTTGCGGTTGTCGATATCCGTGCCTCCCATGGGATCCATCGGCGATGTGGACGTAGTAGATGTACCGGCGACTGATGTAGATGTACCCATCATGTTGGTGTAGATTCCCCAGCGGAGTCGCCAAAAAGTGTGTTGACACAGAAATGTGCCCCCGCACTTGGGTCAATTCGACGTTCCAAAAGTGTGTGGATACTTACGGACTAGCCTAAGTGTAACACAACACCGACGTCATGTTCCGACTACCCTTAACTGTGGTAAGGGGGTGGAGTCACCAGGTAATCAGATCACACAAGAATAATCCAATTAGCCAAAATAAAGGTATCAAACAGAACAAATCAGTAAACTAATTGACGAGGACATCACCGACTAGGATATAAATATAATAAAAACAAAGGTGCATGCTTTCTATATTCGATTGACATTTTACATATTTGAGAAAAGGTTGCTGCACCATGAGTTGTTTTCAATTACAGAAATTATTACATGGATTAAAGGACGCGTTGTGAGCAAATCAAGGGCATAGAACATCGTGGAAGATGATTGGGGACCAAGTCAAGGCCATCCAAACATAATATACAAGTTTGGGATGACTTTTGTTCCAAGAGAAAATAGAAATAAAGTTCTACACGATTGAGAATATTGGACTCGGATTCGGACCACAGGGACAACACCGCATTCAAATGTGCATAACGTTTAAATGAAAACTCTGATTTTGATGATCTTGAACTTTTTGGAAAGCTTGATACGTCCTATTTCCAACGGATCTAGCTACATATCTAGATTCCATCAGAGGAGATCACAATCACTAAATCAATGCGTGTTCCATTTTCAGGCCGAACCAATTAAGCACAGAATTTCCATTTTTTAGTCAATCTGTCTTGAAAATAATTAGTCCTTTCCATGTGTAATAAGTTTTCCAAACATTGGGAACGTCCCTAGGGCTATAAATAACCATAGAGACTTCAGCTGTAATTTGGGTTTTGATTAGATTAAATTTTAGCCAATGCTACTTGTCCATGTAAACCCGTGATCAGTTAGGTCACTAGTTTCCCGTTTTAGAACCCCAACTATTCATCGTGCGTCTTTCATATCCAGCAATTGTAGTTGCTCCTTTATCTTGTTCTTTCTCATTCTTCGATTGCTTGCAGGAACAAGGTTGATCACCGATAAGATCAACAACCCTTGGAGTTGGTGTATCGATCGCTAAGGCGCAACACGAACGTCTCGTACGGTTGTAGTCGGGTCGTCAACGTTGTCTCCCACCAATCGAAGTTATCTTATCTCTCTTCATGTCACCAAAAAATTGGGCCACCCTGATCCCATCAAGTGGTACCAGAGCTTTCGTTGCTCGATGAGTTTTTATTTCATTTTTTCCTACAGTCCAGAAAAAGCCACACAAAAAATTACCCGAAATCCAAGCCTCTTTGAGCCTATTACTAGTTCTGCTTAGTATCGGCTTTTTGAGTTTTTGGTTGCATCGTCATGTGAAGTTGTTGGTCTTAGTGTTTAGTTCGTTTAGAGTTTTGAGTTCTTATCACATTTTTACCACCGTGTTTTGGTATGTTTAGTCGGTTTGTTCTTCTGGAATTCGGGTGGAATTCGGGCAGGCTGTGCAAGTGTTACTAAAACCATCATATATCGCCCATGCAAACTCAGATTTGAGAGTTTTAATACTTTTTGGAAAGCTTACAAGAGGATATTTATTTTTCCTTTTAGAGTCATCTTCATATTTGGTCGTTTGTTTTCTGTTTTGGAACGTAAAAGGTTCCGGAGTCCTATACTAAGAGTCACCTTGTCCTTTGCTGGTCTTTAAAAAAGGAGAGAAAAAAATGGAAAAAAGGCAGAAAGGTGCTCCAAAAAAGAAAAAAAATTGCACCAAAAAAGAGAAAAGATAAAAAAGTGAAGAAAGAAAACTTGTGACAAAAGAGGAGGAAAGCTAGTCCTACCTTTGTCGGTTTGGTGGCATCATTTGTGTCTAGGCTCGCGTCTCTAGTACGTTCAAGCCTAGGATCAGCACAATACCGATGTTGAACAACTACTCAATTTGCTTTTGCTAATGTGGTTCTAGTTTTTCTTGCTACATATTTCAGCCTACCTAGAGCTCCACAGATTTGACTACAACTTGTACAACCAAGTGTTTTCCAAAGCATCGATACATCTAATCTCTGTGGTGTTTGTGGTTAAGTCAGTGTACAACACCTTCATGCTTGCATTGGTAAGAACTTGTAAGAGCTTGATACAGGATTGAGCGAGTGTGACGTTGTGCCTTCACAATCTTGTAGTTAATAGGAGTGTACATATTATTTGTATGTTTCTTGTCTACTACTAATCATGGCAAGGATACACAAGGAGATAGAATATAGTGAAGCTCAATATCGACATCTTCATCGACACATGAGAGATCAACACGATAAATATGAGGTATGTGAGGAAATTCTAGCTAGGTTCAAATGTACAATACCTTATTTTGAAGGAAATTATGATCCTCATGCATATATTCAATGGGAGCTACCTGTAGATAATGAATTTAAAAAGTATAACTTGTCTGAAAGAGAAAAGGTTATGGCTGCCTCTAAAGTGTTAGTTAAAGATGCTGTATATCATTGGAAACATCTTTGTAGACATGATAAAATACCTCAATCTTGGAAAGACTTAAAGAAATATTGGAGAGATGCTTTTGTTTCTCCATATTATGCCGATATTCTGTTAAAGAAACTACAATGTTTAAAACAAGATAGCAGAAGCGTTGCCTCATACTATCATGATATGCATGCTTGTTTATTACGTTGTGCTATAGATGAATGTGAAGAAGCTATAGAACAAAGGTTTTTATGTGGGCTTAACAAGGAAATTCAGAAAATGCTTCTTCATGAAACATATAATTCTCTCTTTCAATTGTTTGAACTTGCATGTCGAGCTAAAATTCAGATTGCTAATGATTTAGAGGAAACACCATTTTGCGTGCCTGCTAGTACTACTAACCTTGAACAGGACAAGGAGAATAAAAATGCACTTACATCATCGGAAAAGGTTTTGCAAGGTAATTTATGTGCTGAAATTAATCAAGGTGAGTGTACTCCTGATAAAACACAATTGTCCACTATTCATGCTATTATATAGTGCCACCGTTAGTAGAATCTTTTGGTGAAATTGCTTTGTTACCGGATGATTTTCTTGACACTCCTTGTAATAAAGAAGAGTTGTGTGTTAATACTTCACTTATATACATGCCACAACTAGTTAATGAACATGTTAACTTTGTTGCCAAACCTTTAAGTGATTTGTTACATGTTGTTCACATTGCTAGTGAAAAGGAAGAACATAAATTGTTATCTTATTTAAATACTTGGGGTTATATTGAACTTTATGATCTTTGTGAACTTAGTGCTTTAAATGATAAATTACTCACTAGACCTGATTTGCCATGTCCTACTCAAATGAGTTTTCATGTAATTGGCAAATACAATGATCAAGGAGTATACTTTGTGCATAGAGTTTACATATGTTCAGATTTGAAACAACATGTAAATTATGAAGATAATAGTCTCGACCAAGGTTTTTTAACCAGTCCTATTATCTCGAGAGTCTCTTGTTTTGATTTAAATACACATGTTTGTTTACAAGGAGAGCCTTGTGGGCTGCTTAGCAATGCCACAATTCCTGCTCCAATATATAAAAGTACAGATTCGATGTCATTTGTTCAAGCAAAGGATTTGGTGAGTTTGTTTTCTTCAATTCACCACATGTTTAAAGAACAAGAGATATTGCACAATAATGGTTCTTTTGCTAGGAGTTGCATTGATGATGAACACAAGAACAAACTGAGGACGGTTTGCATCCAAGGAGAGAATGATGAGGACATCACCGGCTGGGATATAAATATAATAAAACAAAGGTGCATGCTTTCTACATTCGATTTATTACATATTTGAGAAAAGGTTGCTGCACCATGAGTTGTTGTTTTCAATTACAGAAATTATTACATGGATTAAGGGATGCGTTGTGAGCAAATCAAGGGCATGGAACATCGTGGAAGATGATTGGGGACCAAGTCAAGGCCATCCAAACATAATATACAAGTTTGGGATGACTTTTGTTCCAAGAGAAAATAGAAATAAAGTTCTACACGATTGAGAATATTGGACTCGGATTTGGACCGCAGGGACAACACCGCATTCAAATGTGCATAACGTTTAAATGGAAACTCTGATTTCGATGATCTTGGACTTTTTGGAAAGCTTGATACGTCCTATTTCCAACGGATCTAGCTACATATCCAGATTCCATCAGAGGAAATCACAATCACTAAATCAATGCGTGTTCCATTTTCAGGCCGAACCAATTAAGCACAGAATTTCCATTTTTTAGTCAATCTGTCTTGAAAATAATTAGTCCTTTCCATGTGTAATAAGTTTTCCAAACATTGGGAACGTCCCTAGGGCTATAAATAACCATAGAGACTTCAGCTGTAATTTGGGTTTTGATTAGATTAAAGTTTAGCCAATGCTACTTGTTCGTGTAAACCCGTGATCAGTTAGGTCGCTGGTTTCACGTTTTAGAACCCCAACTATCCATCGTGCGTCTTTCATATCCAGCAATTGTACTTGCTCCTTTATCTTGTTCTTTCTCATTCTTAGATTGCTTGCAGGAACAAGGTTGATCACCGATAAGATCAACAACCCTTGGAGTTGGTGTATCGATTGCTAAGGCGCAACACGAACGTCTCGTACGGTTGTAGTCAGGTCGTCAACGTCGTCTCCCACCAATTGAAGTTATCTTATCTATCCTCTCACCGAAAGATTGGGCCACCTTGCTCACATCACTAATCAAAGCTTGTCTGATTCAAAGTATGATGCGAAGGGTGTCGCCGAAGTGTACCTTCAACGTCTAGTGCGAAGCGTCCTGCCGAAGGGTGTCTTCAGCGTTCAGACTGACCTAGTGCAAAGATAGACTCCAAAATGATTTAGACGTGACAATCAACTCTGAACAGCGGGGTTCGGCGTGAAGTCTCCGATATAGCACGATACAAAATAATGACTTAGACACAACATGCGGGCGTGACTTCGTCTGGAGCAGAGTACGAGCGTGTCGAAGCTTGTCGTGACGAAATCTGTTGGTGAAGCGTGTCAGCGCGCAGACTTGGTCAAACCGACGACAGCGTGATGGTCCGGCACGGTCGGTCGAAGCAGTGATCGCGCCGAAGGGTGCTCTGGAAACCTCCAAAACTGATCCCTCAGCTCCGGGCACCTCTGGCGAAGTAGCTCCAAATGTGGAAACCTGCAACAGAGTAAATTCAAAGTACCAATTCGGCTTGAGGACCGAATCCTCCTAAGTGTTGCACTAGGGGCGAAGGTAGCAATCTGTTACGCAGATTAGCGGATACTTCACAGGCGAAGTAACAAGGCGATAGCAATCTATTACGTAGATTAATGAATACTTCACAAGTGAAGTAACACGGATTACCACTGTTCCAAAGTGGCCGGCGGAGGGCTTCCAAGCAAACCCACGAAGAGTACAGAAAAGTAAAGGTAAAGTAAAGTACGGTTCAAAGCTAGGGCTTTGTGGTTGATTTGTGTTGGGGGTTCTGAACCGACCTCACCCCTATATTTATAGGGGCTAGACTTCTAATCTCTAAGCCTAATCTGATGGGATTTGACTTAATCACGCATGAAAAGACTTAGTCAAAATCCGACTCAATCTCTAACTCTGCCCGAAGTGGGCCTTCGGCCAGGCCCACCGAAGCCTGCTCCTCGGGCCGAAGCTTCGGTGGAGTGGACCTCCAAAGGCCTTCGGACCGAAGGCTGCAGGACTTGCCAGAAGCTTCCGAAGCCCATAGTTTTGTGGGCCTTCGGCCCAACCCAGGACATGTGTATTTTCGGCCCAAATTACCAAAATTGATATTTTGACAAACTTAACCGTTAATGCCATTTTTTTGCTATCAATAGGAGGCGACGAGGTGAGAGAGAATGAGGTTACCATGAACATAATTCACAACAGGATAGCTATGACATTGGCTAGTATGAGAACTACATGAGATAACTATGCGGTTACCAGTTACTTTATGAGATGAATTTTATTTATCTAATATATTTTTCAGTTATTTAGTTACATCAATATGTTGGGCCAAAAATGTGTCGGTGTCGTTCTCGGTCACACGCGTGGCCTAGAAGATCTTCTTAACTCCAGTGCAGGTCCTAAAATCTTGCGTTTTGAGCGTGCTAATCAGTTTGACCCTACAACTGATAAGGTACAGAAAAAATGTTAGTAGGAACATCCATCGGTTATCGAGCCGATGGCCACGATACACATCAAGTTACACGTATCGATCGAGGGAAATCACAGCATGTGATGCATGTAAACCATCAGGTGTCGTGAGACAAGAGCCTAGCCTTTAGGCCGGTCAGGCAATCGGCCGTTACGTAGGACCCGCACCAGTCGGGATGATGATCGGGAAAGCGCGGCACTGTATATTCAAGATGATTGATGATCCCCGATGCAGATGAGATGTGACGTGGAATTAAAGATAACCTATTGGCTTGTGCTTTGATATAATATAAATCTAAAATACCAGAAAGTGCATCTATACTACAAATCATCATAACAGCAAGATCATACTTCACCAAGACAATTGCTAAATCAAGAATAACTCATAGTATTCCAACACCTCGGGCACATTTTATTCAGATAAACGATGCCCAACAATAAATCAGATACAATAGATTAAGATGTTAGACCTAACCGATGAAGCCTCCATGGGATCGGAATGGCGACTAGAGGGGGGTGAATAGGCGCCTCGACACTTTCTTTCGAAGTGATGGCCTTATAAAATCACCCAACGCACCTCTAAAAACACAAATTCAAGTTTCAAATCAATCAATACAAACGTTGTGCTCAAACAGATTCAAATGCTCAAAAACAACTTTGATTCAAGCTTCTCTACCAACCACTATCAAAACACTTACTCTAGAGATCAAATTCAAGTGGAAAAAGTAAATCAGATTGTTTTAATTCAATCACAATTGTGAAACACACACTTCTGAATTTTTTCAGACGGTGAATAGTAAATGTAATTTCAGCAAAGCACAATTGTTAAAATTTGGTTCAATTTGCAAATTTCAACTTCAGATTCACTTTTGTTCAGCACATACAAATTCAGTACATGACCAGCATTCTAGATCCTGAAAAACCACAAGGCTGATTAAGCAAAATCAGAGTTCTTGACAAATACCCTCTTTGGCAATACTATTGCTAATCCGACAACACAGAAAAACAATTTCAGAACGACTATTTCAGTTCACATCACATATGTATATCTAGAAAACAGAATTAACAGAGGTTCAGACAACACAATTTTAATTCAACGCAGATTTGAATTCAGAATACTTGTAGAAAATTTTAAACGTGTCGGACAGTGAATAGTAGAATAGAATTCAGTAAAACTGAGCACTCAAGAATTGGTTTACTTTGAGCAAAACCATGAACATAACTTTGATGAAACCTGTGCTGAAACCAAACTGAAATACCGAGAGCAAAACTATTTATCAATCAGATTTCATTGCAAGAATTGCAATCAGGCACAACAAGCTATTACAGACCAGGATAAAAATTTTCAGAACACCTAACTCAAAAATCCAGATCAACTAACTGAACAGAATTCTATCTTCAGACTACAGCTCAAAAATCATTTTCAGACCAGAGTGTATTGATTCAATAGCATCCAGAATACAACATTCTGAAAACTGAAGTGAAAACACTGTTCTTCAAATTAGCTCAGGTACTTATGAAGTTCTAAACCTCATCCAAGAATTTCAGTGCTAGAGACAAGTCATGAGAGTATTCAACCTTCAAAAACAATCTCAAATAACATATGGAACACACTGAAATTGATTCACACACTAAGATTCAGTGACTGACAATCTGATCACAGAATTGACTATAGCCATTGCAAACAAATCAGAATAGGAAGAACACTATTCAGTACAAACTCAACTCTCTGTATATACAACAATTTCAGTCAAGATATGCAGTTTCTAACTGAAAAGGAAAGAAAAAATCCTAATATTTAAAAGTAATTGCTGCAAACATACTTGATCTGATCACAAATAACTGCTGACAAGATAAAAGACAACAGTAATCAAAGCACAGCTAAAATACAAAAATACTTCAGGGTTTCTAAAGATCAAAAATCAGGAATCAGCATAAGAAGACTATATTGAAACTATTTCTCATACAAATCAGTCTCAAAGGAACTTAAAAACTATTCAGATATGTGTTACCAATTTCAGCAAGCAATCACACACAGAATATCTGAATAAAACTCACTCTGATCTTAGAGAAAATTAATAGCAGCTGAATGAAGAAGAAACTAGATACAGAATTCAGAATGACCTTTTTGGCCTCCTTTTACATACACTAACACAGAACAATTTGAATCAGTGCTCAACTCATAGATAACAAGAGTTAAAACATTCAGCACAACACCTAGACCATGATTTACTCAAATCAAAAACCAAGTTCAAGAGTTCAACATAAATAGCATACAAAATCTAAAAACCTTAATGAGTATTCACAGAGATCATCACTCAAGTCATCTCAGACAATTTCAAACGCAGGAAATGACAGATTACCAGGGTAAAAGCTTCAAATCAGAGTGTGCTTTACAATGAACAGGAACTTGTCGGCATACCTGTAGCAGGATCGGCAACCAAACGCAGAACTGTAGCAGAAATGGCAAATGTTCCTGATCATGTCGGCACGCCTGTAGCTGATCAATTTCTGTAAAACTTCACTCTGCTAGATGATGAACAGCTGTCCCGAAATCACTGTAATCCATCTAGCAATTTAAAACAGCACACTATTCACGGTAATTTCTCATTGCAGAAAATCACTCTGATGTTTCAACGAGATCTCTGGAAAAGCTTGAAGAAAATTCTGATTTGATCTCTCTAAAAACATACGGATGACAGCAAGGGAGGGGGATAAAATATCCCACGTGCCCACATTCTAGAAGGCCACCTTTTTCAGATTGCCCCCTAGAAAGACACAAATTACAAATCTGAAAAATAAAAACTAAATTACCCTATTACAATAGACCTCTTTTTAGACTATTTTCAGAATATGTATACTCCAAAAATACTCTAAAAAGTACACACTATGACACTACAAATTTAAACCAATACATGACTCAATTTTATTGAATTAGTAAAAACATTAAATGTTTCGACGATTTTCAGCAAAAACCGACAAAGCATTTTCAGCCCTTCGACTTGTGACACTGCTTCACGACTCCGAGCGCCTGCAAGCCACTTCCGCTCTCGATCCCTTGAGCCGCGCGAATGCTTGTCCTGGCCTCCCTCTCACGAACACGGTCGACACGCCATCGCAGTCAGCCGTCCGTCCGAGTCTCGCTCCATCTCTTCGTGCACTCTTGAGATCTTCTCCAACTTCGCCCGACCTCCCTGATCCTCGGCATCAAGCTCCCCGTTCGACCCTCGATCACCCACCATCGATATTCGGTCAGCATCTCCACCCTGCACAAACAAGACAAGCCAAAATAAGAATGCGACGCACTGCCAAAACCCTCAGCAGCCACACCTTCACTCCACATCAAAACCCACGATGCACTCCACATACTCTCGACCACTCATCTGCTCAGACGCTCATCCTTATCAATCACTCATCATCCAGACCAAAACCACCCTTGGTTTCTCAGCCTCAAAATACTATATCTAATCTAAATCAATCAAAGAGATCACAACGATACAACCATAGACAACGTAGTTGATACATCAAGATAAACAAACAATTATACTGACCGAACTAGTGTGTCGCAAAAGATCGAAGTGATATAGCCTTGAGCAACATCGATCTAGCTAATAAAATCATCGGGGTGGCAGGACTTACTCCTTCGCTGGAGGTCGAAGCGATGCAGCCCAACTCCAGGTGCCTAGTCCCGCTGAGATTAACCTTGAACGAAAAAGGGCGGCGATGCGCCAAGAGTAGTTTTGTGGTTGTAGTTGTGTCCTCTAATCTACCTAATTTGTACATATTTATAGTTTGGAGAGTTGCCGTCCATTATGACCGTAGCCGATTTTGGCTTTTTTTCTCTGTCTATATCTCTATCAGCTCTATACCCGTTCATGTATAACGGATGAACTTATTTGACCAACCTTTGACCAAACATCTTTGACTTCTGTTGATCATGCCAAATCCTTATTGGGCTTGGGCCTTAACAAAATTTTGTCGTCAACACATGCTCCCTAGTTCTGGAGCATAAGTATAGCTAATGCCTTCAAATTATCACTCATTTACGGTATTTCTGCACCATGTCATCTCAAAAGTCCCATCGAACCTTCTATTAATAGTCCGACCTTTCATCTTCTAGCATCTTCAAGCCTACTATATAAATTCGAAGCATTGTTTTTCACGTTGTAGAAGTCTTCATCAACCCTTTCATCTTCTTCCTCGCTCTTCCCTTTCTAGCCATGAAGGAATGTGATGGATGTTGCCTGGTCTGACACATCTACTTATTTCTTGTGGCAGTGTCGGACCATGCTTCATTCCACACAGCCCGACATTGGTGTCGTTGAACAGTTTTGCCGAAAAAATCCAGTGCCTCCAATCTCGGTCCTACAATCAACCCGATGCTTCAAAACCTGTATTCGTCATCATCATCCCTTATGTCGAACATTATAGATGGGCCCACCAAATCCACCGGGATTGACTTGACCCAACTAATGAGGCGTCGTTCTGTCCTATAAGTATCAACCGGACTCTGTCTTCTTCTTTACGCTCTTTGAGTTTTAGCACTATTTCTCACACTCAGTTTTCTCCGCAGGTGCTCCTGTGACCGTCTCTTGGATCCTAGCCATCGATGCCCCTCTCTGTCACCGACCTCGGCTTCATCAACCATCACAATAGCAACCAATACTTTCGTTCCCGAGGTATGCACTCGATATTTGTACTGTTCTTTGGGTTTCTTGACTCTTTGCTTTTTCGGCACCTCATTGTTTATTCTTCCTTCTTTTCCCTTTTCTTTAGAACCTGCAAAACCAGATCCTCATCCCAATTTCTCAACATCCTTCTTGCTATTTCCTGGGTCCGATGGGAAATCCTGACCCCTCTGATATCATTGATGCCGAAACCCGTCGGATCCCATTTAAAAATTCCAAGATCCTTCTTTCTGACTGGAACTTGAGTTTTAGAGCTTTTCATTCTCCTTTGCCTGGCTGGAGGGACTGGTACCTTAGGGTATCGGCCGTCAATCACATATTCTAGGATGAAATCAACATTGGGCATTGCATCGACCTTTCTCTCACTGAACCCTACAAAAATGAGCCATTGCTTCTTGCTGCTTGTGATTTTTGGTCTGATGCCCTCAATGCCTTCCTTTTTGGCCACAGGCCAATGAGGCCTACTTTGCTTGATGTCTTGGCTTTGACTTCTCTTGACATTGTTTCTCCTCGTAACCCACTCTTTTTTGGTTTAAACCAATCCACTGTCTTGACATTAAATCTTCTGGAGGTTGGAGAAAATACATGTCAAAACATGACAAAAAGACTGGGCCAGTAGACATCCGTGAGCATGTTGCTTTCCTCAACCTCTGGTTAGAAAGATTTGTTTTCTGCGGATCTACCTTGAGTCCAACCTTCCACCTTCAATTTATGGTCGAACAACTCACCATGAACAAGAGGATCCCTATTGGATGATATTTGTTCCTTGACAATTTTAAACAAAACTTCCAAGTACTTCAAGGATTTAAATAATCTTTAATAGATGAAAATCAAAGGATTTCATATTTCGATAGTAACATCATGTTGGATCCATTCCATTTGAATTGGCACTTTCTCCATCATGATTCTTGGGAAGAGACAACAACAATAATTCACCTTGGACAATTTATTTGTGAAAATGTATGCCGATTAATTCCCCTAGGTAAAAAAACATTAGACATTCCATCTTCGGAAACCCGCACTTTTGATGTTACTTGACGTATAATAATCTCTATATGTCTATTATGGATCTGTACCCCTTGGGATCGATAAACCTTTTGGATCTTATTAACCAAAGAGATACGACTTTGGGCTATGGTTAGCTCAGCTCCAATCAAGAATCCCCAAGGACTCCCAAGAATTCTTGGTATACGCTCATTCCAATCCTCAATTCTCCTATCGAGATTCGGTGATAGTGAATCAATTGAACGTGCTTCGAAGATTTGTTCTACTTTTGGAAGACCTTGCGTTATGTCACTAGATCTCGCTTTTTCATATATAAACGTAACTAACCTATCCCCTTTGTAAAGGATTTCTCCATAATGACCATGAACAGTTGCTCCTGTAGTGGCCAAATAAGGCTTAGCTGCTCTTATAACAAAGGAATCCATATTTACAATGAAAATTTGCCCTAGATTTTTTATGTGCGATTTAAATAGACATACATTTTCGCAAATAAATTGTCCAAGGTGAATTATTGCTGATGTCTCTTCCCAAGAATCATGATGTAGAAAGTGCCAATTCAAATGGAATGGATCCAACATGATGTTACTATCGAAATATGAAATCCTTTGATTTTCATCTATTAAAGAGTATTTAAATCCTTGAAGTACTTGGAAGTTTTGTTTCAAATTGTCAAGGAACAAATATTTTTTAACAGGATCCGATTATGCGTTAGTAAATAGTAGGATGAATAAAAATTCGATATACTAGGTACAATAGCGCCTAAGAGCCCAAAAAAATCTCGAATAGGAAGTCCTGGATTTGATTCTTTTACCCCATTGGGATTTTTAGAATTCTTGAATAAACCAATTCGAGAACAGTTGGATGCCAACAAAATCATTGGAGACCCAACTCGTTGATGATGAAGGCGGTGTTCCGACATTCGGCGTGGTGAGGACATTTGTTGATGTAGTCAATCTTCTTGGAAATTTCTTCGTGATGCCATTAGATCTTCTTCTTGACAAGGTCGGAGGATCTCCATTGCCCGACCCGAGCCTGATCGAGGTGACCGGTGCCACTGGGCCGACCACCGCTATTGCGGTCTACACGGCACCGACGGGGTCACCTAAGGGCGGGCCACCTTTTGTGGGTGACACGATGGGGACCCAACCTTCTTCGCCGAGAAGGTCCGAGGATCCACCGTCGACCACGGGGGCGGCCACAGCAGAGCCCACCGTACCGGGGGAGGAGCGCTCTGCTCCTCCCGTTATGGTTGGGTCGGCGCCACTGCCTTCTGGACATACTCTCGCTCGGCGATGGTCGATGGCCATGGCCGGGCGCTTGAAGTCGTTTGAGTACCATAGCCAGAAGACAATGGTAAGTTTTCCTGCAAAAAAGGCTTTCATACCTTGGTGTATAGATTAATCTAGGCATCCTCGTAGTATGTGGCTCTCGAGATGAGAGAGCAACTAGAGACCAAGGACACCGAGCTATCCTCGAAGGATGGTGAGCTGCGGCGGCTAGAGACAGAGAACCATGATCTCTGGGAGCAGCTTCTTGGTCTTCGTGAGTATCTGGACCTCTAGGCCCTCGGTATGTCTCAATATCTTTAGTATTTTCATCTACAGATCTGGATCATAATTCTTCTTTGTTTTCTCATAGACTTGTTAGCGTTCGACGAGCGTATGGAGTTAGTCGTTAGATATACGCAACGTTCGGCAGACGATGTGGCAGCCGAGAGGGACGCTGCTCTGGCCAAGCTAGAGGAGGCGATGAAGTAACTCGCCAAAAGAGATGATGCCTCCGCAAAGCTAGAGAAGTTGAAGAAGCAGCTCACCGAGTCCAAGGCTTCAACCCAGAAATGGCACAGTGAGTATAAAAGTATAAACTTCTTCTAAGAACTTTTTTCTTCCAAGGCGAATTTCATCAATTTCTATCTTGAAAATTATGTTTTCTCTGTAGAGGTCCATCATCTGGTGACCGCTCAGTTTGAAGACTTGGAGCGGCATCTGGCGAGCACCTAGAGGCACCTGGATGCCTATCGGTTGTGTGCGGAGGCGATGATCCGCATGGTTGATGATGACCCCCAAGCACTCGGTGCTCGGCGGAGGATTCATTTGCTCGACTGGTCGGCGCTGAAGGACGACTGAAGTAGTCGGCTAGGGACTTCGTGAATTCAACGACCACTCATGTGCCGTGGGTCGTCCGGGCACTGTACCAGTCCGTTCGACTGGATCTCATCCAAGCGGGGTGGCCAGCGCATTTCATCGAGGCCGACGCCCAGCGAGTTTATGCCAAAGTCGAGGAAGCTGTCGACACCTTGACTGCCGATATAGAATATTATCCTCCTGCTCCTCCTGCACCTACCGAGTTACAAAAATATGTGTGACATATTTGCAAGACATGTAACATAATGTTGCTTGGTAACTTTATATTTTTGTATGCAATCCGATCGGTTGTGATCATTTATCCATAGTGCAGACTCGCTAGCACAGCAATAACACATGCCACATACACACTTTTTGAACCACACTGACAAGGAAATATGGGTGGCGTCGCCAAGCAATCAAACCAAATCACGAGGAAACAGTTCACCTAACTGAAGTGTGGAGTAAGCGATCAAACCGGCCAAGTCATGGCCAGTTGTACCAAAGTGTATGGGTGGTCGGATAGGCCTAGAAGGGCCGGTCAAACCAGGTACAATCCGGCGGTCAGACCGGTGCTGCGAAGGGGTGGATGAAGGGGTCTTCAGCGTGCAAAGGGTAGGAGGCTATCGAAGCCCCCTTCTCCTAGGCGGTCGGATCAGCCTCAGATTGTTGGTTGGACCGAAGGGACTCGAACGTTAAGCACCCGGAGTCCTCCAGCACGTGATGTGAAGGGGGTACAAGGGGGCCTCCAGTGCATGGTGCGGAGTGTGACCAGAGGGGATCTCCTATGCTCGGTGCGAAGGGGTCTAACGGGCTACCGAGCACGGTCGGTTGGACCAGCCTTGAGCCACCGATCAGACTGAGGTGTGCCGACACGCCTGATGATGGGACGGCATGGGCCGGTCGGACTGGGAAGTAGATGCTGGTCAGACCGATAGCTTCGGGAGGATGATCTCCCGGACTCCGGTGAGCATCTTGACAGAGGTAGATGGGTTCAAGGGTCCTTGGCGATGAAGATGAAGATCTTAGCCCCTGCAAAACCGATGAAATCAATAGCAATTTGGCCTCAGGACCGAATTACCCAAAATTAACAGGTAGAAATCGATAAAAATCCGTTATGTGGATTGAACAGATGATTCACAAACGAATCAATAAGGATTACCATGATTACGACGCGATGGACGGATGGTTTACAACGCAAACCAACAAACATGGAAGTTATGGCTAATCCTAGGGAAAGGAAAATAGTAGATTAAAAAGAACGATTCAAGGGATAGATTGGATCTATTAGGGTTTTGGAGAGGCTCTAGAATCGGCCTTGCCCTTATATATAGGGGCGTCTTGATGTTCCTGGGCTTTAATCTTAATCTAGATTGGTTAAATTATGCGTCCAAGTCATTAGGATTTAATTAGAGATCAAAACAACTCGAAACAGATCAAATCGGTTCAGACTCGGACAGAGCCAGTCCGACCGAACCCACATGACCGGTCTGACTGGGCCTAAATGGTCGATTGGACCGGCCTGTGCCAGGATGCATATTTTCGGTCCAAAATAACCAAATTTGATATTTTGACAATCTTGACCATTAATGCCATTTTTTGCTATCAACCCATGCTCCTCTGCCTTTTGGAAAACTTAGTGTTGGACCGAAAACGGCGACCAGAGGGGGGGTGAATGGGAGCTTTTAAAATTTCAGACTAAAAATAGCCTTCTGTTTTAATTCTATCTTCTGCGGAACAGGCTTCGAACACACCCTTCGAAGTTCTGGTTCGGAGGTATTTCACAACTCCGAATACAGGCTTCGCAAGGAGCAAAAGTTCGAACCCAAGAAGACTTCGCTTCACCCACAACCCCGAAAATTCAGCTTCTGCTAAGTCAGTGCAGCCTTCGCACACAGGGTGCCTTCGTGCAGGCTTCGCACTTCACCCTTCGCAAGAGCGGACTTCCCTCTGAGGACTTCGATCAGCTTTGCTAAGTCAGTGCAGGCTCCGCACACTGGGTGCCTTCGAGCAGGCTTCGCACTATAGACTTCGCAAGAGCAGACTTCTCTTTGCGGACTTCAATCAAATACTTAGCGACAACAACTAGTGCTGGGCTTCGTACTTCGAAGGTCTAAACGCACACTAAAAAGACTTCGACGAGGACTTCGACAAGGGAAGAAAAACGGGCTTCGATCTAAGCCAAGACTAGTGCTTCGCTAGTCATCAGAGAGGTCTAGCCTCCAGTTTACACAGAGCGAACAGACACTGAAAAACACACTTCTCTCGAACACACTTCGCTCGAACAGGCTTCTCACACACCTCTCTAGAAAAACTCACAAGAAAATGGAGTACAGAGAAATTGAAGCATGCAGAGAAGTATGCAAACAAGTTCAAGCAGAAAATGAAAATAGAATCAAAGCTAGATTGCTTGAACAGGGAACAAAAAATGAACTCACATGATGAATACAAGATATGTGGCGGCTAGCACAGGAGCTCAAAAATAATTGCTCAAAGTATTGATGTGACCTACCAGCCTCCACTATTTATAGGCACTATTCAGCCCTATGAATAGACTACTTTACCCCTAGGGTTTACACTGGTTTTGTCTCATCAGAACAGGGGGTACAACTGGTAGTCTACTTTATTTGAAGGCTTCTTTTGTTAGCTTCGTAGAGGGGACAGTACCAGCTTTTGCAGAGCAGACGCTGTCAGCCTTTGCAGTTTTGGACCCTTCTGAAGCCCCCCTTCGCACGCGAGGGGTGTGGTAGCTTCGGTGAGAAGCCTTGAGCCTGATGGCCTTCGCTTCACCGAAGACAGCCTTCGATACAGTGACGGTTTTGAGCCGAAGCCGTCAAAGCCCTTGGGCCTTCGCACCAACATCTTCGGAGTGGACCACCCGGCTTCGCAGCTTCTCCTAGCTCGAACTCCGTTAGTCCATGTACCGAAGCCATGCATGGCCGAAGTACCTCAAGTCAGTCTCACTTCGGAGCCAGCCTCACTCCGGAGCCTGCCTCGCTCCGAAGCCAGCTTCACTCCGAAGCCAGCCTCACTCCGAAGCCCCACCTTTAGAGTACCACCCTTCGAAGTCCCTCCTTCGTCCAAGGCCTCCGCATGAAGCATTCCATGAGCACTTCGTCGAAGTGTCTCTCCCCGAGCACACTCCTCGACGATCGTCACCCGGACCATGCCTTCGATGCACCTCGACTTCTGAGACCTTCGTCGGGTATACCTTCGAGTGCCTCCCTTCGGAGCACACTTCGAACGCCTTGCCTCATTGCTGAGGACTTAGTCCACCATACTCTGAAGTCACTCCATTCAGAGTACCCTTCGAAGTGCCTCGCCTCTGAGGACTTCGTCTCGGAGTACCTTCAACCGGAGCTAGGCTCCGCACTTACTGCCTTCTCCTGGCGCACCTCGACCTGAGGTCCAACCTCGACCCCTTCATAGCCTTCGTGACGGAGCCCGCTGCTCCCCTGGCATCAAGCCTCCCGCTTGACCCAGGTTCACTTGCTACGAACCGTCCGTCGCCTCCAAAGTCACCTAATAGACCCGACGGGTACGGGGGAGCCCGATCTTTCGATGAGAGATGGAGGATGTGGTGAATTTGGTGGAAGCCGACGTTGGCTGCCCGACTACCACAACCAAGATGGTGTGGCGCCTTGAGCGACAGGTACACCGTCTCCTGATAACTACGATTTGGGGGTGGAGATCGACGTTGTGCTACCCGACTACAACAACCACAAGGAAGCTGCGCCTTAGCGATAGTTACACCGACTCCGGTTGTTGCTGCTCTTGCCGTGCCAAGAACAGCCTTGAACCTGCAAGCAATCGAAGAACAAGCAAGAAAAGGATGACAAGCAAACACTCACAGATGTGATAGAAGTTGGAGTTTTGATTCAAGTAATCGTGCGGTCTAGCCGACACGCGCGTTACAAGGAAGTAGCAGCAGCTATCTTATATCAAACAAAACCCGCGTTCTTTTGTGGCTACCACTTGCTTTTAAAGGGAAAACTAGAAACTCAGGATGGAGTCACGAGCGTTCTTCGGCAGTTTCTGGACGTTTCATCTGTCCTCTGCCATTGATTCTTGATCCGTTGGAAAGCAGACGAAGAGACCTTTCCAACAAGTATTTATTTGCATTAAAAAACCTTGGGAGTTGAAAGATATGCTCCATTTAATCTTGGATTTCTGCAGTTACAAGAGTCCCTTCGGGTGCACGAATATTTATTGCATTGTTGCCTTCTCCACTCCTAGCTGGTTCAGTTCCTAAGCACTTAAGGATAATAAAGTCATCACAAGACTTTAATAGTACCCCATTGGAAAAATAATTAACTTGAACAGCTAGGAACGAGTTCACCAGATAATTAAGTTCACGTGCACGGGCGCGTGTCATTGGTCCTTGCTTAGGTGTAAGCGGTGAAGTGTTGGCTGCTGTTGTGGTTGTATCAATGGCAGCGATGTCCTCATCATCCTCCCCTTCTTGCAACAGAGTCGTCCTCGACTCGAACGTGTCCTCCTCACGCAAGTATGGTTTCAAATCTGCAATGTTAAAAGAGGGACTAACCCCGAAATCTGCAGGCAACTCAATTTTATATGCATTATCATTTATTTTTTGAAGCACTTTGAAGGGTCCAGCAGCTCGTGGTAGTAATTTAGACTTTCTTAAATCCGGAAATCTATCCTTTCTCAAATGAACCCAAACTAAATCACCAGGTTCAAAAGTAACATGCTTTCTACCCTTGCTACCGGCTTGTTGATACTTAGCATTCATGGCCTCAATGTTTGCTTTAGTTTGCTCATGCATCTTAAGAATCAGTTCAGCACGGCGAGAAGCATCAAAATTCAATTTTTCTGAAGGTGGAATGGCCATAAGATCAATGGGAGCACGAGGGACAAAACCATACACAATCTCAAAAGGGCATAATTTAGTAGTCGAATGCAGCGAACGATTGTAAGCAAATTCAATATGAGGCAAACATTCTTCCCACAATTTGATATTATGTTTCAGAACAGCCCTAAGCATGGTAGATAAACTACGGTTTACAACTTCTGTTTGTCCATCAGTTTGAGGATGACAAGTAGTAGAAAAGAGTAATTTAGTTCCCAATTTAGCCCATAAGGTTTTCCAAAAATGACTAAGAAATTTGGCATCCCGATCTGACACAATAGTGTTTGGTACCCCATGCAAACGAACAACTTCACGAAAGAACAAATCAGCAATATGGGTAGCATCATCAGTTTTGTGACATGGTATGAAGTGTGCCATTTTAGAAAACCTGTCCACAACAACAAAAATACTATCCCTCCCCTTCTTTGTTCTAGGCAGTCCTAAAACAAAGTCCATAGAAATATCCTCCCATGGAGTACTAGGAACAGGGAGAGGCATGTACAAACCATGTGGATTAAGACGCGACTTAGCTTTTTGACAGGTGGTGCAGCGAGCAACAAACCGCTCCACATCCCTTCTCATCTTTGGCCAATAGAAATGGCTTGCTAGGATGTCTTCTGTCTTCTTCACACCAAAGTGCCCCATCAACCCACCGCCATGTGCTTCCTGCAATAGTAACAAATGCACAGAACTAGCTGGAATGCATAATTTGTTAGCCCGAAACACGAAGCCATCAGTGAGAACAAACTTGTTCCATGTTCTCCCTTCTTTACATTGCAACAACACATCTTTGAAATCATCATCAAAAGCATATTGTTCTTTAATTGTTTCCAAGCCAAAGATCTTAAAATCAAGTTGGGATAACATAGTATAACGGCGAGACAAGGCATCTGCAATGACATTATCTTTTCCTTTCTTATGTTTGATGACATAAGGAAAGGACTCAATAAATTCTACCCACTTGGCATGCCGACGGTTCAGATTGGTTTGGCTCCTAATGTGCTTCAAAGATTCATGATCAGAATGTATAACAAATTCTTTAGGCCATAAATAATGTTGCCATGTTTCTAAAGTTCGAACTCGAGCATATAATTCTTTATCATAAGTGGAATAGTTCAAACTAGGCCCATTCAGTTTCTCACTAAAATAAGCAATAGGCTTTCCTTCTTGCAACAAGACACCTCCCAACCCAATACCACTAGCATCACATTCTAATTCAAAAGTCTTATTGAAATCTGGTAATTGGAGAAGGGGTGTATGAGTTAACCTATCCTTCAAAGTGTTAAATGCAACCTCTTGCGCCTTCCCCCAGGTGAACGGAGCACCCTTCTTTGTAAGCTCGTGCAGTGGGCCTGCTATGGTGCTGAAGTCCTTCACAAATCGGCGATAGAATCCAGCAAGCCCGAGAAAGCTTCGGACTTGCGTGACCGTGGTAGGAATCGGCCAACTGTGTATTGCCTCCACCTTGGCTTGATCAACTTCAATTCCCTGTGGTGTCACAACATAGCCAAGAAAAGAGACTCTTTCTGTGCAAAAGGTGCACTTGTCAATGTTACCAAATAAGCGTGCATTGCGTAAAGCATTAAAAACAGCACGTAAATGTTCAAGATGTTCTTCTAGAGATGTGCTATAGATCAAGATGTCATCAAAGTAAACTACCACAAATCTCCCAATGAAAGCACGTAAAACTTCATTCATTAATCTCATGAAAGTGCTAGGTGCATTAGTGAGGCCAAAAGGCATGACCAACCACTCATACAAACCAAACTTGGTTTTAAACGCTGTTTTCCATTCATCTCCTAGCTTCATGCGAATTTGGTGGTATCCACTACGCAAATCAATTTTAGAGAAAATCATCGAGCCACTAAGTTCATCAAGCATATCATCTAACCTAGGGATAGGATGACGATATCTGATGGTAATGTTATTAATTGCTCGGCAATCTACACACATGCGCCATGATCCATATTTCTTTGGAACCAACAGAACAGGAACAAAGCAAGGACTAAGGGACTCACGCACATAACCTTTGTCGAGTAATTCCTGAACTTGTCGCTGAATCTCCTTGGTCTCTTCCGGGTTGGTCCTGTATGGTGCTCGATTTGGCAAGGAAGCCCCAGGGATGAGGTCAATCTGATGCTCAATACCTCTGATTGGTGGTAGCCCGGGTGGCACTTCTTGTGGGAACACATCAGCATATTCCTGCAAAAGATTAGTGACAGTAGGAGGCAAAGTAGATGGTATGTCGTGAAGTGAGAACAAAGCTTCTTTGCAAACAAACACATAGCAGATCATGGCGTCGTCATTTAATTCAAGTAAATCAGATTTTGAAGCAAGGAAACACGCACTTTTCAATTTTATGTCATTTTTTCCAACATGAGAAGATTTAGATTTGTCATTCGTAGGTTGAACCGATCCGTTCACAACACCACTGTCATTTTGAGCAGATTTCTTGTTTTTCTCCTTGCAAGCTCTAGCAACTTCATCCCTCAAAATAGCATCGGGGGACATAGGGTGCAAAACAAGTTTCTTCTCATTATGCATGAAAGAATATTGATTTGATTTACCATGATGCAATGTATCCTTATCAAATTGCCAAGGTCTACCAAATAACATAGAGCAAGCTTGCATAGGTACCACATCACAATCAATGTAATCATGGTATGAACCAATTGTAAATTCCACTCGGACCATACGTGTTACCTTAAGCTTACCACTATCATTGAACCATTGGATGTAGTAGGGATGTGGGTGTGGAAGTGTTTTCATCCCAAGTTTTGCTACCATGGTGGCACTCGCCAAGTTGTTGCAGCTTCCTCCATCAATAATAATGCGACACGATCGTTCCAAAACTACACACTTTGTTTGGAACAGATTGTGTCGCTGGTTCTGTTCAGCTTGAATCATTTGTGCACTCAAGATACGCCTTACAACAAGACTCTCGTAGTGTTCAGCATGTTCAGCCCCAATGTGTTCTTCATCATCATTATTATTTCCTGCATCTTGGGCAGCAAGCATGGCATATGTTTCATCATCTAAATCACTAGGTGATGAATACTCACCATTTTCTCGTACGATCAGCACACGCTTGCTTGGACAGTCCCTTTGTATGTGCCCAAATCCTTTGCATCGAAGACATTGGATGTCCTTCATTCTCCCGGTGGAAGCGACGGAAGAAGAAGTGTTGGCTGCAGCTTGGGTGGATCCTTTTGCTGTCTCGGTAGTACGGACAGGTGCTGATTTTGATGTAGTTGTGGACTGCCGATTGGAAGCATCTATCTGAAAATCATGTTTAGGGCCAGCGGCACTTGTGCGGGGCTGCCACGATGTAGTCCGACCTGCAGGAGTGTTATTTATTGTGCGGCGTCCCTGCACTTCCCTTTCAGCCTTACAAGCAAGATGAAATAATCGAGTGACATTAGTGTACTCCTTGTAAGCCAATATATCCTGAATTTCTCTAGTTAAACCACCCATGAATCGAGCCATCGCAGCCTCTTCATTTTCAACTAGACCACATCTCATCATGCCTATTTGTAGTTCTTGATAGTACTCCTCAACCGATTTGTTGCCTTGCCTAAGCTGTTGTAATTTATGCAACAAGTCTCGAGCATGATAGGAAGGAACAAAACGACTACGCATGATTCTTTTTAAAGCATTCCAAGTTTGTGGTACAATAGCTGGATTTTTAGTTTGATACTCATGCCACCAAACAGAAGCAAAGTCAGTGAATTCACTAGTGGCAGCTCTAACCTTTTTATCATCAGGAAATTCATGGCATGCAAATTTTTGATCTACCGATAGCTCCCAAGTCAGATATGCATCAGGATCATATTTCCCATCAAAAGATGGTATGGAGAATTTAATCCTGCGTAGGGAATCATCGTTGTCACGTACCTCACGTCGTGGAGCTCGGCCAACCATACCGTGATAGTTGCGACGTGGTTGCCGTCTATACCTGAAAGATCCATCATCAAGCTCGGTATCCACTGAATACTCTAGCTCGTCATATCTTGCGGCGCTAGCAATGGAGGTATGCCCCTCATCATCACGGTGTTCCCTCTCTCCGAGCCCAGCTTGTTCCATCCTCTCTAATCGCACATTGATTGCTGCAAGAGAGGTGTTAATAGCCCCAGCCGTTCTCTCTAATGTGGTCAGCTGGTTGTTGGCAAGAATCTGCACTGCCTCTAATTGACCAATGCGCTCATTGGTGACTTGAACATCGTCATTGAAGGCTTCCGTGTGCAACCTTAGTTGGCGTTCAAAATGTTGAATGATGCCCCTCGTACGTGGTGAATGTGGAAGCGTCTCACTCGCATCAGCTGACATGGTTAGTACAAAAGAAGTACAAAAGCAAGCAGATTAAACCTAGCAGTTGCTAGGAGATGGTAGGACACAGACACTTTCTCACTAGCAGGAAATCAAGCTCTTGCAAGTTCTTACCACACAATGCAGGAGGCGCCGGCAAACAGCAAGAACAACAACAAACGGTGACTGCCAGCACAACCCGATGGTGTTGTAGGTAATTTTGTGGAGCTGTAGGTGGCTGCTAAAACAATTGCACAAAGGAACAACTAGTACCACGTTAGTCACAACAAGTTGAATAAACGTTCCGCGATGGTACTGTGCTGGTCCTAGTCCAAAACGTGATAGAGACGTGAGCCGTCACCCAAACGTAAACGCCAAAATGCTCAAAACAACAAGCTGAATTTCGAAACTTTGAAGCAAAGGTCACACAAAATGTCTTTCTTTTTTTGTACTTGGAATTTTTATATAGAAAATTGAATTAGTGCGCCTTTTTTTTGTTTTTTTTGGCCTGTGCCTTGTTTCTTGCTGATCTGTGCGGCTTTTGTTTTGCACTTGCCTTTTTCTCTCTTTGTAACTTCAGCTAGAGAATGAAAATGGAGATAGAACAAGGTGCACGAACTCAAAACTCTAGCGGTAAAAACTTAGGACCAACAACTTGACACAAAGAAGTAACCGTGAATTCAACAAGCCGAGAGCTAAGTAGCAAAGCAAAGGCACAAAATGTTTTTTGGGATTTTCAGATCGACTTATCTTTGGGCAAAAGTGGACTGTAGGAAAAATAAAGAACAAAGGAGAAGGAGATCTCTCACCGATCAACCTGAAATCTGATACCACTTAATAGACCCGACGGGTATGGGGGAGCCCGATCTTTCGATGAGAGATGGAGGATGTGGTGAATTTGGTGGAAGCCGACGGTTGCTGCCCGACTACCACAACCAAGATGGTGTGGCGCCTTGAGCGACAGGTACACCGTCTCCTGATAACTACGATTTGGGGGTGGAGATCGACGTTGTGCTACCCGACTACAACAACCACAAGGATGCTGCGCCTTAGCGATAGTTACACCGACTCCGGATGTTGCTGCTCTTGCCGTGCCAAGAACAGCCTTGAACCTGCAAGCAATCGAAGAACAAGCAAGAAAAGGATGACAAGCAAACACTCACGGATGTGATAGAAGTTGGAGTTTTGATTCAAGTAATCGGGTGGTCTAGCCGACACGCGCGTTACAAGGAAGTAGCAGCAGCTATCTTACATCAAACAAAACCCGCGTTCTTTTGTGGCTACCACTTGCTTTTAAAGGGAAAACTAGAAACTCAGGATGGAGTCACAAGCGTTCTTCGGCAGTTTCTGGACGTTTCATCTGTCCTCTGCCATTGATTCTTGATCCGTTGGAAAGCAGACGAAGATACCTTTCCAACAAGTATTTATTTGCATTAAAAAACCTTGGGAGTTGAAAGATATGCTCCATTTAATCTTGGATTTCTGCAGTTACAAGAGTCCCTTCGGGTGCACGAATATTTATTGCATTGTTGCCTTCTCCACTCCTAGCTGGTTCAGTTCCTAAGCACTTAAGGATAATAAAGTCATCACAAGACTTTAATAGTACCCCATTGGAAAAATAATTAACTTGAACAGCTAGGAACGAGTTCACCAGATAATTAAGTTCACGTGCACGGGCGCGTGTCATTGGTCCTTGCTTAGGTGTAAGCGGTGAAGTGTTGGCTGCTGTTGTGGTTGTATCAATGGCAGCGATGTCCTCATCATCACCTGTGCACCACAGACAAACAGACAAGTGTATCCAGTACCCCGGAGACCTCTCTGGGTAAGCAACCTTTGGCACACACTCTGGTGTACCGCCCAAAGTACCGAACCCTTCGGTACAACCCAGTCATCGTGTACTATCGGACCCGTCCGACAAGCACACTCCGCTGCAACAGCTGCAACAACCAGAGCCCACCGAACCCTTCAGTGAAACAGCCTCCGAACAACTTCGGAGAACCAACCTCCGAACCCCTTCGGAGGGACCCCTTCGAATCAGAGGGTAAACTCTGTCAATCACTCATCACAGACTCCGAAACCAACCCTTGGTTTCTCAATCTCCCCCTTGATGAGTGCATTGACAACCAAATTCATGTTCAAGAAAATTTGAAAAATTTCAGCACACAAGTGACCATAAAAACTCAAAAACGAGCCAAATCATGTCACTTGACAAAAGAATTTTCCTCCCCCTTTTCAAAAGAGTAAAAGCCCCTTCGGCAAATCTCCCATTTGAAAGATAAAAAACTCCTCCTGAGTTATTTTACCCCCTTGCTGCAGAGAACTCAAAAATTTCTCCCCCTTTGGCAATGCAAGCATCAAGGAGCATGTAAAAGATGCATAGCTTCGAAATGGGCAGAATTGCAAGGACACATAAAGCAACAAATATGCCAACATTAATACCATTTTTCATGTGCTCAGCTCAATTTAACATTCTCTAAAAACATGATGACAAAATGTGATTTTATCATTTTGAAATAAAAGCATCACCACTCAATCAAGGTATCTAGACAAATAAAAGTCGGGACTGCACAAAGCTAGTCAATTTTTACTCTAGACAGACAAGTCCAGTTCAAGTGGATCATTGAAAGCAAACTTGATAAGCAATGAATTTTTGTTGTTCTTTTCATAATGCCAGGGGTTATTTGTTTGTCCACCTTATACTTTCCAATCAGGCCAAGCCTAGGCATGAAAGCCATCAGAAGCTTAAGGCAGTGAACAATTTGTTTAGAACTTTATGAATATCCATGAGTGAGTAACACAATTTTTCAAGTTGCAATGTTTAGCATCCAGAGAAAAGAAGTCTTGCTATCAAGCAGATAAAAGATAGCTAAAACAGTCCCGCCTAAACATGCTAGATTCAAGACTAAGCAGTGAGCATGATTTGATTTTGGAAAGAAGAATCATGCACATAATGTTTCAGACATATTAAATAGAGATGAGATGACATGATTTCATGAATTAAAATCAGGCATATAAGTGCAAAAGATGTAAATGCAATTTCACACATGATGAGCATATGCGAGACAATTAAAATCTGCTCCCCCTCACAAAAGGCCGTAAGGGTGACAAACACCAAGTTCCCCACGCAAGTAGGCAAAACGTGAAGCATCGAGGGGTTTTGTGAATATATCGGCTAGCTGGTGTTGGGTATCAACATATTGAAGCTCAATATCACCCTTCTCATTATGATCTCTGAGAAAATGATATCACACATCAATATGTTTGGTTCTGGAATGCTGAACCGGGTTGTTTGCAATACAAATAGCGCTAGTGTTATCACAGAAAAGTGGAACACTCTTATAATCTAACCCGAAATCCCGCAAAGTGGGAACCATCCACAAAATCTGAGAGCAACAGCTAGCTGCAGCAACATATTCGGCCTCAGCCGTTGATTGTGCAACACTAGACTGTTTGCGGGAAGACCAGCAAACCAGGGAAGTACCCAGAAAATGACAAGTACTATAGGTACTTTTCCTATCAATCCTACACCCAGCAAAGTCCGCATCGGAATAACCTCGAAGACACAAAGAGGAAGACGCCGAATACCAAATCCTAAATTCTAAGGTATGTTTGAGGTACCTGAGAATGCGCTTTACCGCTTGGCAGTGCGAAGCTCGTGGTGAAGCCTAAAAACGAGCGCACAGACACACTACGAAGTGTATGTCCGGCCTCGTAGCAGTCAAGTAGAGGAGGTAGCCGATCATGCTTCAGAACTCCTTCTGATCTATGGCTTCTCCATCCTCGTCAGGATCCAATGCTACAGATGTAGCCATTGGAGTGGCGAGTAGCTTCGCATCAGCCATGTCAAACTTCTTGAGCAGGTCCTTGGTGTACTTCATCTAGTGGACGAAAGTACCTTGTTTGCTTTGTTTGATTTGCAAACCAAGGAAAAAAGTGAGTTCGCCCATCATGGACATCTCGAACTCCCTGCTCATGGCATCTGCAAACTCGACAACCAAAGCATGAGAAGAGCCACCAAAGATGATATCATCCACATAAATCTGGACTAGGAGGAAATCTTTGCCATGCTTGAGAGTGAACAGGGTTTTATCAACAGATCCTATCAAATATCCCCGCTCAAGCAGAAAATACTTAAGTCTATCATACCAAGCCCGAGGGGCCTGCTTGAGTCCATAAAGAGCCTTATGAAGTTTAAGGACTTTATGTGGGTATTTGGGGTTTTCAAAACCAGGGGTTGTTTTACATAAACATCTTCGCCTATGAAGCCATTAAGAAATGCACTTTTGACATCCATTTGATAGAGTTTGAATCCCCAGGATGTCGCAAAGGCAAGCAAAATCCTAATGGCCTCTAGACGCGCAACAGGTGCAAAAGTTTCAGTAAAATCAATCCCTTCTAATTGAGAATAACCCTGAGCTACAAGTCTAGCCTTGTTTCTAACTACAGTCCCATCCTCCCCTTGTTTGTTTTTGAAAATCCATTTTGTTCCAATGAAATGCACATTTGGTGGAGGATCAACTAAAGTCCAGACTTGGTTTCTCTCAAAATTTTCAAGTTCTTCATGCATGGCATTGATCCAACTAGAATCAGAAAGTTCATGACTAACATCTAAGGGCTCGAAAGAAGCAACAAAAGTGGAATCAATGAAATGAGCATGAGAACGTGTTACCCTTTGATCAAGCTCACCAATGATCTGCTCGGGAGGAAGCATCCTTTGAACATGGTGTGGAGCCTCGCGGCGGGATGTAGTCTCCCCCTCAACTTGTGCGTTGAAGTGGTCCAAGATGACCAATGTCGAAGTAGTTGCTTCGGGACCTTGTGCCGAAGTGGTTGAAGCGGGGTTGGCTTCAAGGGTTGATGTCGAGGGTAGTAGGGGTTCATCCTCGAATTCTCCGGGATCTTTTTCTTCGAAGATGGTATGTTCCATGTCGTGTTCATTTGCCTATTCAAGAGTAGAACTAACAGAGGGGGTTGATTCATCAAAAGTCACATCACATGACTCGATGACAGTGTTAGTCTCCAAATTATAAACACGATAAGAATGACCATGTGTGGTGTAACCCAAAAAGATCCTGTCAGAAGAACGCGACTCAAATTTGTCTAAGTTTCCACATTTTAGGATAAAGCAACAACAACCAAAAACTCGATGATGAGTAACTTTGGGTTGTCTCCCAAAACGTAGCTCATAAGATGTCAAATTCAAAATTGAGCGCAAGAATATTCGGTTTGAGATGTAACTTTCAGTATTCATGGCCTTAGCCTAGAATTTTCTAGGAGTCCTATGCTCATCGAGCATCGTCCTAGCCATCTCAACCAAAGTGCGGTTCTTCCTCTCAACAACACCGTTCTGTTGAGGAACCCGCAGAGGAGAGAATTGATGTTCTATGCCATGCTCCATGCAAAAGTCAACAAAGAGACTGTTCTTGAACTCAGTGCCATTATCACTTCAAATGAATTTCAATGCACCAGGGAGTTTAGTGAAAAGTCTCAAAGCCAAGCTCCGAAAGTGTAAAAACACTTCATCCTTGCTGGTAAGAAAGAAGACCCAAGAGTAGCGAAAGAAATCGTCGACAATGACTAACACATACCACTTGCCGCCTAAAGAACTAACCCGAGAAGGACCTACAGTTTCCATGTGGAGAAGTTCTCCGGGTTGTTCAGTCATCACTGTGGTGACTGGCGAATGCGAAGCGACAATCATTTTTCCATGTCGACAAGGAGCGCAAACTAAATTCTTCTCAAACTTGAGCTTGGGCAATCCTCGGATCAGACCTAGGGCACTCAGATGAGCGAGCAACTCAAAGCTCATATGCCCTAGTCTCCTATGCCACTTTCAAAGCTCAGAAGTAGAATGTGCAACAAGACAATGAGAAGAACCAGATGACTCAGAAAAATCAACTCCGAAAACTCTCCCAACTCTAAAGATCTTGCAGACAACAACACCATCAGAATTGAGCACTTGCGAAGTATCACGATGGAATCGCACTTTGAAGCCCTCATCAAGCAACTGAGATACAGAAAGCAAGTTGTATCCCAGGTTTTCAACCAAAGCAACATCTTTGAGAGTGAAATTCGAGTTAATTCTTACCACACCTTTACCTTTCACTCTACTCCTTCAATTGTTGTCGAAGGTGATATGTTCCCTTTGCTTGGTTGTGGTGAGGCTGGAGAACCATGCTGCATCTCTAGTCATATGGCGCGAACAACCGGAGTCCATGATCCACGTGCCCTCCAAGCCTCGGTCTGCCGCCTACACATGATAAGAGAATCTCGTTCGCTCAGTGCTGGGGTGAGTGAAAATATGACGAGGCATCCAACACTGAGTGATATGAGTTGTAGGCACAGTAAAAGTAGACTGTCTACGCACAGGATAATCAGAATGATGCAAAGTGCGAGGTCTACCTATATGCAGTGATCCAAAAGCATGACGAGGTCTCCTACTCTGACGAGGTACAAAGCTACTCGCTTGGGGTCTACCACCATATGGAATATGGTGAACACCTCAAGGAGCAAAACCTCTCCGAGAAGCACAAGGAGCCTCAAAAACAGGACGAGAGTAAAACTCATACTCATGCATACCTAAAGATGGGTAATGCATGTCCTGGAAACTCATCGCCTAAGAGCGTCGCTCATCCTTGATGCGACGAAAACAGAACCCAACCAAATGACCCGCCCGCTGACAGTAGGAACAATGAAAAACTCTCCTAGGGGCACTCTCATGGGTCATAGGTGCAACTCTCACAGGCTCCTTGGGCTTCTGCTGAGTGGTTTTCTTGGGAGGAATTTTGTTTGTAGGAGAGTGGTTTTCTTTGGAGTCTGGGTAGGCTTTTTGGCTGATGGAGTGTCTAACAGAGCTCTCTCTTTCTCTAAGGTAGTGGGTGAGGTAAAAATAGTTTTGTTCTTACTATCTGAAGGAATCCTCTCAAATCCCAAACCTAGAGCTACCCCTGCTCTGTCAGCACACATCTTGGTTTTGGCCAAGAGCAAATCCATCCTACCCTTTCCCTCAGTGCATTTGTTAACCACAGAAAGAAGGTATTCATTTTCAGTCATAAGGTTTTCAGCTCGCTCTCTAACAGTGCCTAGCTGGTCCTTAAGGGTTATGCAAGTGTCACACATAGGTTGCACATCCTTAGAACTACCGGCCCTCTCCAATCTAGCCTCTAAATCATGAACATGCTTATCACGTAAATTAATGCTCTCACGTAATAAAGGACAGTTCATGCATTCAGTTATATCACGAGAACTAGAATCAACCATCAAAAGCTGCTTCTGTGCAATCTCAAGCTCAGAAAGAGTTTGAGCATGCACAGAACACAACTGAGCAAGCTCACCCATGACAACAGTGCAAGATTCACATTCAGCATCATTAACTCTAGACTTAAGCATGGCATAATCAGTAGAAACAGATTCTAACCTAAGTATAAGGTCTTTTCTATCTCTAGCGGCTTGCACAAGTAATCTATCCTGACCAAGAACTACTTCATTCAGCTCATCTAGTTTAATTGAAAGCTGGTCATAGGATAGAGGTACCTCAGATGAGTCAAGCTCATCGCCGCTGTGATTGCTGTCGGCCATGAAGCAAAGGCTAGTGAAATCTCGTCCCTTCTTGTCCTTCTTCTCCTCCTTCCTTGGAGACTCCTCCTCCTCAGAGCTCGACTCCTTAGTTGAGGAAGTGTCGATGTCGCTGAGAGCAGCAACAAACGCTCTAGAAGCGGCTTTGGCTACCCTCTTAGCCACCTTGCCGCGCTTGCCCTTCACAAAGGGTTTCCTCTCCTTCTTGTGGTATTTGGGGCGCTCACTCTCATCTCTCTTCTTGAGTTTAGGGCAATTGACCTTGATGTGAGAAGTGTCACCACACTCAAAACAACCACTAAAACCACTTCTCCTCTGATCCCGTCTTTCATGATGAAAACGGGTGAACCTTCTGGCAATGAGAGCAAGCTCATCATCATCCAGAGTATCCACCTGCTCTTTAGTGATGGAGACCAGGGAGGACAAAGCAAAACCATCTGCAAAAACACAAGTGCCAGATGTGCTTGGTTCTGCAGTGGTGCCACGGCTAGTGCTAGAAACTAGTGCCAATGGCTGTGGCAAAGAGTTCCTATGCACTGCAAGATGCCTTGGCAATCTCTGTGGACTTCAGCTTGCTGAAGAGCTCATCACAGGTCAATGTGTCATAACCTGCGGACTCCTCAATGCTGGATATCTTCACTTCCCATATGCTACGATCGAGAGCATAGAGAAGCTTGATAGCCCTATCATGATCATTGTAAGCAAGCATCCCGTTGGACCGCAAGTTACTCACTATCGCATCAAAGCGAGAAAACATGGCATCTATAGATTCACCAGGTGCCTGCACAAACAGCTGATACTGTTGATTGTATGTGCTTTGGGGCCTAGCCTTAATCTGAGTAGAGCCCTCATGAAAAATAGTGAGTGTTGTCCAAATTTCCCTAGCTGTCCTAAGGTGCTGCACCCTATCAAACTCACTCCGGCTCAAACCAATGAACATTATATTTCTTGCCTTGGAGTTGGCATTATACTGATCCTTCTCTGTTTGAGAGGTGTGAGTTTTAGGGATGGAGTATTGTGAGTCCACAATCTCCCAAATTGCATTTCCTTGGCTTAGCAAGGAAGCCTCCATGCGCACCTTCCAATATACAAAGTCAGTCCCATCGAACAAAGGTATTTTACTAACTCTGTCCATGTCACCAACAGATCACAAAACCGGTTAAGGTCAACTGGTGATCTTAACCTACTGTGATACCAATTGTTGGACCGGAAACGGCGACCAGAGGGGGGGTGAATGGGAGCTTTTAAAATTTCAGACTAAAAATAGCCTTCTGTTTTAATTCTATCTTCTGCAGAACAGGCTTCGAACACACCCTTCGAAGTTCTGGTTCTGAGGTATTTCACAGCTCCGAATACAGGCTTCGCAAGGAGCAAAAGTTCGAAGCCAAGAAGACTTCGATCCACCCACAACCCCAAAAATTCAGCTTCTGCTAAGTCAGTGCAGCCTTCGCACACAGGGTGCCTTCGTGCAGGCTTCACACTTCACCCTTCGCAAGAGCGGACTTCCCTCTGAGGACTTCGATCAGCTTTGCTAAGTCAGTGCAGGCTCCGCACACTGGGTGCCTTCGAGCAGGCTTCGCACTATAGACTTCGCAAGAGCAGACTTCTCTTTGCGGACTTCAATCAAATACTTAGCGACAACAACTGGTGCTAGGCTTCGTACTTCGAAGGTCTAAACGCACACTAAAAAGACTTCGCCGAGGACTTCGACAAGGGAAGAAAATGGGCTTCGATCTAAGCCAAGACCAGTGCTTCGCTAGTAATCAGAGAGGTCTAGCCTCCAGTTTACACAGAGCGAACAGACACTGAAAAACACACTTCTCTCGAACACACTTCGCTCGAACATGCTTCTCACACACCTCTCCAGAAAAACTCACAAGAAAATGGAGTACAGAGAAATCGAAGCATGCAGAGAAGTATGCATACAAGTTCAAGCAGAAAATGAAAATAGAATCAAAGCTTCATTGCTTGAACAGGGAACACAAAATGAACTCACAGGATGAATACACGGTATGTGGCGGCTAGCACAGGAGCTCAAAAATGACTGCTCAAAGTGTTGATGTAACCTAGCCAGCCTCCACTATTTATAGGCACTATTTAGCCCTGTGAATAGACTACTTTACCCTAGGGTTTACACTGGTTTTGTCTCATTAGAACAGGGGGTACAACTGGTAGTCTACTTTATTTGGAGGCTTCTTTTGTCAGTGTTGGGGGAGATAATCCCTGGAGTCAGCGGGGTGGGCCCCCAGCCGGAGGGCCCAGGCTTGATGACGGAGGCCGCCCTCCGGAGGAGCGTGGCCGGAGGCCACCTTCCGGAGGAGCGTGGCCGGAGGTCACCTTCCGGAGGAGCGTGGCCGGAGGTCACCTTCCGGAGGAGCGCGGCCGGAGGTCACCTTCCGGAGGAGCGTGGCCGGAGGTCACCTTCCGGAAGAGCGTGGCCGGAGATCACCTTCCGGAGGAGCAAGGCCGGAGGTCGCCCTTCGGCGTAGGACACAAGAGCTCGTCCTCCGGAGGCTGAAGGCCCGGGGCTTTCGGCTGGCCCGGCGAGACGAGCCCAAAGAGAGTCGTGGCGGGAAAAGGACCAGGCGGTCGTGCGAAAGGACAGGATCGCGATCTTCTGAGCCGTGTCGGGCGGCGCAGGAAGCATCCGACACGGCCGATACGCTGTCAGAGTCGAATCTTCTTGTCTGTACTATGTACCTCTTTGTCTGTACTACCGGTCAGGGTTGGTCGGGTGGCCGTTGGCAGCCCGGAGGCGCTTAGTCCTCTGGGCGGGGCGCCCTATAAATACCCTGCACTACAGTTGTAACAAACAAGCAAACCAAGGCATTGAATACACCACTCTTGTTTTCCACTAAAACCTGCTGGTTCGATCCGTCGTCCCAACAGTTGGCGCCGTCTGCGGGCAGCCCTGGCCCGGAGCCCCTCCAGCTCCGCGACGCGGGCCCTGAGCGAGTCCGCCTCCGCTGCTTGGGCCTCCTCAAGATGCCGACTCCCGGAGGGGTGTTGTCTGTGCTGGGCGACCAAGCCGCAGCCCGCCGGGTCGAGTACGGCCATGCGGCGCCACTGGAGCCACGGCAGGTCCACAGTGTCCGTGAAGGCGCTGACGACGCCAACCTCCCACTGGAGGCCAGCCCTGCGCAGAAAGGGCGCCCCGCCAAACCCCTCCCAGAAGGCGAAGTCATCACCAAGACCCTGACCTGCGGAGGGAAAGAGTACTCGATCAAGTTCGGAGGGGGCCTGGAGCCAGAATTATCAGCACAGCTCGAGGCCATCGTCTGCAACAACCTCGACATCTTCGCATGGTCAGACGAAGACATTCCTGGCGTCGACCGGACCATCATCGAGCATTCCCTAGCGGTTGACCCGAAGGCACGACCAGTCCGCCAGGGGCTTCGGAGGCTATCCGCCGAACGGGCTGAGCTCGCCAAGGCCGAGACCGACAAGCTGCTCCGCGCCGGGGTCATCAGGGAAGTGAGTCACACCGACTGGTTGTCCAACCCTGTGTTTGTCCAGAAGAAAACATCTGGCAAATGGCGCATGTGTATCGACTTTACTTCTTTGAATAAAGCTTGCCCCCGTGATCCCTACCCACTGCCTCGCATCGATCAGCTAGTAGATTCCACAGCCGGAGCCGAGCTCCTCAGCTTCCTCGACGCATATTCCGGTTATCATCAGATCTGGCTCAAGCCTGAAGACCAAGTGAAAACTAGCTTCGTCACCCCAGCCAGAGTGTTCTGCTACCTCCGGATGCCCTTCGGCCTACGTAACGCCGGAGCAACCTTTTCAAGGTTAATCTCAAAGGCCCTCGGTCATCAGCTTGGGCGGAACGTGGAAGCTTACATGGACGACATCGTCATCAAGACTGCCTCCGCAAGTCAGCACGGTTCCGACATAGCCGAAACCTTTGACAGCCTCCGGCGGTGTGGGATCCGGCTTAACCCTGACAAGTGCGTCTTCGGAGCACGCGCAGGGAAGCTGCTTGGGTACCTCGTCTCCAGCCGCGGCATCGAAGCAAGTCCAACACAAGTTCAAGCATTGCAGAACATGGCGCCACCTCAGAACCTGCGGCAGGCGCAGAAGCTGGCCGGACGGTTGGCCGCCCTGGGGCGTTTTCTCGCCAAATCAGCAGAGCGAAGTTTTCCCATCTTCAAGGTGCTTCGAGGTTCCAAGCATTTCGAATGGACCCCCGAGTGCCAGGATTGTTTCCAGCAAATCAAGGATTATCTCTCCGGCCTCGTGGCCCTCGCCACGCCACGGGCCGACAGTCCCTTGCTGGTTTATCTCGCCGCCTCTGGCACCGCCGCAAGCGCGGCCCTGGTTCAGGAGGAAGAGTGCGGGGGGAAGCTAGTTCAGCGGCCCGTCTACTTCATTTCCGAGGTTCTCGCCGACGCCAAGGCCAGATACTCCGAGCTAGAGAAGGTGGCTTATGCCCTCGTCATGGCCTCCCGCAAGCTCCGGCACTATTTCTTGGCCCACGACATTATCATTCCAACAGCCTATCCGTTGGGCGACATGTTCAGAAACAAAGACGCCACGGGTCGCATCGGGAAGTGGGCGGTAGAGCTGGCCCCGTTCGGGATCTCCTTCGTTGCCCGGACGGCCATTAAATCCTAGATTCTCGCTGACTTCGTCGCAGAGTGGACGTGGGCCCGAGAGCCCGCGAGCGCCGGCACGGGCGAAGAGATTTGGACCGTTTTTTTCGGATGGCGCTTACCAGGCCTCCGGGGCTGGAGCCGGAGCAGTCATCATCTCCCCATCGGGTCAGCAGGCCCTATACTCCGCTCGGTTAAGCTTCAAGGCCACTAACAACGTCGCAGAATACGAAGGAGTCCTCTTGGGACTTCGCAAGGCGCTCGCTTTGGGCGCCGCGCGCGTGATCGTGAAGACCGATTCCCAAGTGGTCGCCGGGCACATCGACAAGTCCTTTCGAGCGAAGCACCCGGACCTCGCTTCCTACCTCGACTCCATCCGCAAGTTCGAAGCCTCCTTCAAGGGCATCTCCGTCCAGAACATCCCGCGAAGCGACAACGCCCAAGCGGATGCCCTCGCTAAGGCCGGGGCCGGCGCCCAGGCCTTGCCGCCAGGGGCTTTCTTCGAGGAACTCGCCCAGCCTTCGGTAATTCATCGAAGCGGGGCGGCCGACCCCGCCGCCCCGGAGGGGAACGAACAGTCGTCATACCAGGCCCCAGTACTCTGTACAGCCAGCGTCGATTGGCGCGAGCCCATCCTCCGCGCGCTCGCAGGCGGCGATGAAGTCCATCCCAGTCCGGAGCAGGTTTGCCTGCAACTCCGCGCAAGGTCATTCGAGGTCATCAATGGAATCCTGTACAAGTCCGGAGTATGTTCCCCGTTGCTCCGCTGCGTCTCGCATTCCGACGGTGTCGCCATGCTCCGGGAGATACATGAAGGGTTGTGCGGCAGTCACTTAGCGCCGCGGGCCCTCGCAGGCAAAGCTCTCCGGCAAGGCATGTACTGGCCCACCGTCATCGCCGACGCCGAAGAACTCGTTCGCGCCTGCCAAGGTTGCCAGTGGATGGGCCGACGCAGTCACCGCCCCCAGCAAGGTTGCTACCTATCCCTCCTGTGTGGCCCTTGGCCCGCTGGGGCATGGACCTTGTTGGTCCGCTCCCCAGAGCGAAGGGAAACCTACGCTTCGTCGTTGTCGCAGTCGAGTACTTCTCCAAGTGGGTCGAAGCGGAGCCTCTCACCACCATCACATCCCGAAGTGTCCAGAAGTTTTTCTGGCAGCATATCGTGTGCCGATTCGGAGTACCCAAGCAGCTCACATTGGATAACGGAACGCAGTTTGATGCCGGCAGCTTCCGGGCATTCTGTGACGAGCTGGGAGTTCAGCTTTGCTTCGCGGCCGTGCGGCACCCCCAGTCTAACGGAGCAGTGGAGCGAGCCAACGGGCACATTCTGTCCGGCCTTCATAAGCGTATTGTCGGGTTGGCCCGAGGCACGTGGCCCGACGAACTACCCAAGGTCTTATGGTCCATCCGGACGACCGTTTCCCGGGCAACGGGCTTCACCCCGTTCTGCCTCCTGTTCGGCGATGAAGCGATGACGCCAACGGAGCTCCGCGCCGGTTCACTGTGCGTCGTAGCACCCGAAGTTGAAGATGAGCGCGCCGTCTCCCTTGACCTAGCGGAAGAAACGCGGCTGCGCGCCGTCGCCAACCTGTCCCACTATCAGAAGGAAACCAAGGGGTTGTACGATACCAAGGTTAAGCGCAACGAGTTCCAACCAGGGCACCTCGTCCTCCGCGCAGTGGTCGCCCCTCCCAAGTTGGGCAACAAATGGGACGAACCGTACATTGTTACGAAGTCCGGACGGCCTGGGTCCTATCGCCTCGCTACACTAGAAGGCGAAGAGCTGAAGCATTCGTGGCACGCTGGGGACCTGAAGCGCTACTTTCCATAACACTACCGATGTACTTTATTCACGGCCATCGCCGCCTGTTTGTATCCCCCATCTGAGTAATAAAATTTTCAGCCAGCAATTCCGACCGACACAACTCGCGTCGCCCCTCGCATTCGGGTTCCGAGCTCCGGCTCGACGCGCCCTCGCATTCGGGTTTCCGAGCCCCGGCTCGACGCGCCCTCATAATCGGGTTCCGAGCTCTGCCTCGACGCACCCTCGCATTCGGTTTCCGAGCCCCGGCTCGACGCGCCCTCACAATCGGGTTCCGAGCTCTGCCTCGACGCACCCTCGCATTCGGGTTCCGAGCTCCGGCTCGACGCGCCCTCATACTCGGGTTCCGAGCTATGCCTCGACGCGCCCTCATATTCGGGTTCCGAGCTATGCCTCGACGCACCCTCGCATTCGGGTTCCGCGCTCCGGCTCGACGCGCCCTCATATTCGGGTTCCGAGCTATGCTTCGACGCACCCTCACACTCGGGTTCCGAGCTATGCCTCGACGCACCCTCGTTTCCGGGTTCCGGGCTCCGGCCCGACGCGCCCTCACGTTCGGGTTCCGAGCTATGCTTCGACGCACCCTCACACTCGGGTTCCGAGCTATGCCTCGACGCACCCTCGTTTCCGAGTTCTGGGCTCCGGCCCGACGCGCCCTCACGTTCGGGTTCAGAGCTATACCGGTGTGACGCGCACCATCCGCTCTCCCTCTCCTAAGCTACTTAGCGCCCAGCTAGTCAACCAGCTACCCGCCAAGGGGGGGGGGGAGGAAGAGAGAGAGAGCGAGGCGCAAGCTGCAGCAAGCATATGAAGCATACAATGTTCATTACAAGCAAAGGAGGAAGTTAAGAAAAGTTCTCGTCCAGGCCAAGAAGGAACCGCGGGCCCCTCCGGTTAGACGGACCGGAAGTCGTGATCGCCCCCCGGCCGGACCTTTCCTTCCTCTTCCTGCGCTCCTCTTCCTTCTTTTGGGCGCGGAAAGTTCTCTGGTCCGCCTGGAGCTGAGCCCAGCTGCGCAGGCCGCTCTCCTCCGGGGGCGCTCCGCCTAAGACAGCCTCCGTATCGGACCAGTCAACCGGTTCGGAGGACGAGGAAGGCGAGCGAGACCCCCTCTCTTCTTCCTTCACATGCTTCAGGACCCCCTGAAGGACGTCGGAGTCCACACGTTCGTCGCTGCCGCGGGAAAGAATGAAGCGCGCAGGCCGGTTTGCCCGCATAGCTTCGAGGATGGCCCAGCGATGCCGAAGGGCGTCGTCCGGTTCAAGTACATCGACATCAAGATCGCGACCGCAAACACCCTGAGTAAGTCCCGAAAAAGTAGCCTTTATTAATATAACCAAGTTCCCTAAGCTATTACAGGGTAAGGCTAAGACCAATCCCTAGAAGCTACACCTGCGGGTCCGGCAAGCGGGCCGAGGCTGAAGGGTTCGAAGGGGCCGGAGGGTCGCGCGCACGGAGTGCATCCTCCAACCAAGCCTGGATCGCCGCTGGTCCTTCGGTCTGCCAGGTCGCCTTGAGCGCCCTCCAAGATTGGGTCAGGGCGAAGCTTGGTGTCCGAAGATGGTCCCCCGTGAAGGCGACCGGGTGCGGGCTCGAAGGCGAAGGAAGCGGAAGCCCGGACGCCTCGAGGTGCCGGAGGATTCCGTACGCTGCCACCCGAGCGGACACCTCGCCGTACTGCTCCATGGCAAGGTGTATTTGCCGGACGGCAGATCGAACGAACTTCACTCGGCGGACCAGGGGCTCCCGGGCGATGTCGAACGTGCCGCAGCCAGTGCCGTAGCGCGCCAACATCTTCCGCAAGGATTCGGCGGCCTCGGCCGCCGTCTTCCCGGCCTCGGCGAGCTCCTCGGCGGCCTTCCCGTTCCGCGCGTTAAGGCCCGCCTCGACCTCCTCCAAATGAGTCACCCGGGCTCCGAGGGCTTCGACCTTGCTTTCCACCTCCGAGGCCCGAGTTTGGATCTGGGAAACCTCTTCTTCGAGCCGATCCGCCTCCGAGGCCCGGGCCCGGAGTACCTCCGCCTCAGCGGCTCGGGTTCGAAGGGCGCCGACCTCCGCTTCCAGCTCGTCGGCGCGGGCAGCCCTGGCCCGGAGCCCCTCCAGCTCCGCGACGCGGGCCCTGAGCGAGTCCGCCTCCGCTGCTTGGGCCTCCAGCGCCGCCACCCTCGACGCCTGGGATCGAAGGACCTCGGCCTCCAGCGAACGCTCGCGGGCCAACCTCTCCGCGGCCGCCACCCGGGACGCGAGCCCTGCGGCATACGCCTCATGATGTTCGCGCTCGAGAAGCAGAGCGGACATCTGCCCCTGCGCCAGTGCCACCACCTGCATGCGGAAAAGCGGTCAGAAGAGCTGCGCCGAGGGCGTCAAGGATGTCCAAGGAAAGTACCTGGCCCGCGGCCGTCTCGATGGCCCTTCCGAGGTCCAAGCCATCCGATCGCCCCAGCTCGCCTATCACCGGGGCATCGCGCAGCCGCAGGTAGTAGTCGTGGATTGGGGCCACTCTCGAGGCGAAGTCCTCTCCGTCTGTCAGGAAAGGGCGCAGAAGCGGCACGGAGCCTCGCGCGGTTTGTAGGTCGGTGGGGGGCCGATGCCGGACCTAGGCGTCCCCGGCGGGCTCCTGAGGGGCCCCCTCGGAGCTCCGGGACTCCGCCTCGTCCTGCGGATTCAAGCCCCCCTTCGCGGTGGCAGGGGCTCCGGACCTCGCATCCGGAACATCTGCCGGGTAGCGGCCGACTGGCTCCATGCCTCCGGCCGAAGTACCTGCACGAGCAAACGGGAGTTAAAAACAGGAAAGCTCCTTGCGCACGAAGAGGCATGACGAAGTTACCGTACCCGCGTCCGCAGTATCGTCGACGCGGTCCGGAGGCTGAAAATGGCCCGACGGGCTTGGGCGGAAGAAAAGGTTATCGATGGAGTTCGGCGGAGAGCCCGCCACCGCCGCGGCCAGTTCCGCCTCCTTGTCGGCGCTCCTTTCAACGGCGGCGAGTGGGTCAGCTAGGCCCCCGTGGCCCAAGCTGTCCGTAGCCCTGCTCTCGACGGAGCCCGCGGAGCCGCCCGCTGAAACGGGTATCGGAGAGGAGGCGGTCCCCGGGCGGGGCGTCACTCCGGCGATGCGTGACTCTTGATTGGCGCCCGGCGCGGGCTCCGTTGGGTCCGGACGAAGGGGAACATCCTCGCGCCCTCCAGTGCTCGGCTGGATCGGTGGAGCCGGAGCCGGAACCTCCGAGGGATCTCCTGATTCCGACTGGACTCCTTCGCTGGAGCCCCCTCCCTCCGAACGAGAAGCCGAGGAAGGTCCCGGCGACGCGCGCTTCGGCCCCCTCACAATCCTCTTCTTCTTCGAGCGGCTCGGAGAAGGGCAGCCGTCCGCATCGCCCGCCTTCCTCTTCGAGACGTCCCGGAGGATCTCGCCCTCCGGGAGAGGCGGGGGCGTGAGCTCGAGCGCCCCCCACACTCTGTTGGAGCGTTCCCAGGAGCCCACCAGCTCCAACCGGCGGGCCCGCTCGGCCGCGGTGGGAACCCCCAGGATCCTCTCCGCCAAGCGAGCGATCTCTTCGGGTGTCCGAGCGACGAGCGATCCTGCATCTTTTCGTCAGGGCCGGGGTATCCCTCTGGCACGCAAAAGCAAGACTGAAGGCGAAAGAAAGCTGAGACTTACCAAGCTGGCGAGAGAGCTCCGTCGGCACCGACGCGTCTCGACTACTCCGGAGCAAGGCGGGCCACTCCTCCTTCAGCGGGGGGATCTCGAGGGCCACGAACTCCTCCGCCAAGTCCCGCATGCTCATCTGGCGGGCGACGATTTGGAGAAGCTGTACCCTCGCCGAGATGGCCCCGGAGTTGACTTCGACCCGCGCCTCTCTCCGGAACCAGATGTGGCGCGGTATTCCGGCCAAGCCGGAGGTGAGCCCTACGCGAACGTAGAACCACCGACTCACCCACTTCGAGTACCACCTTTCGTTGGTGGCCTTCGCCGGGAAGGAGTCCGCGTACCTCCTCCGGAGCTGGAAGTTGATGCTCCCGAAGGCCAGCACCCGGCCGTCCTTTTTCTTCGGTTGACAGAGGGCTTCGTGCATCTCAGCGAAGACCTCCGCCCTCCCTTCGCAGCCTTCGGCGCGCATGGCCCACTCGAAGATGGCGAGGCGGGCCACGGCGTTGGGGGACAGCTGCGGGAGCTCCAGATGGAACGCCTCCAGGACCCCAGCAAGAAGCTCTGAGGCAGGGAACCCCAGGCCCGCGTCGAAGAAGGCTTCGAAGACGACGACCTCGCCTTCCCGCGGCCGCGGGGCCGTCTCCCGCCCCGGCCTCCTCGCCGGCGTCTCTGGGCCGAGGCGGTTCCTGGTCGCCTGCTCGATCGAGGCTTCAGTGCAGGCAGACGCCCCGAGCTCCAGCGTCTGCTCTCGGAATCGCTCGGAAGCGGGGCGGAGCTCGCGCGCGCCGCGCACCTTAGGCGTGTCGGTCACCGCCGCCGCCGCCGCGGCCGTCATCTGGCGCTGCAAGAAACGCGGGTCCATCGCCATTGCGGGAACCGGCTTCCTCGACATTCTTGGAGAGAAGATGGAAGGAGCGTAGGGCTCAGAGGGCGAGTGGGCAATGGACTAAGCGGTCGCGGTTGACGCGTGAGGGTGAAGGAAGAAGAGGCCGTGAAGGGCGAGTATATATATATCTTTCGGAAAGGCCGGCGGTTCGACTCCCGTTTCGGTTAGCGTGTGAACGTGGCGGTTTACGCGGCGCCGCATTCAAAACCGGTTAGCGCATCGGGGCGCGGGGGCGATCTCCCGGCGATCCGCCTCTTCGGTGCCGCCGGCGCGCGTATTAACTGCTCTTGGCGGCGCTCGCCCGGCCCCTCGGGGTTGGAGCCCCCGTAGTCAAGATGCGCCAACCTCCGGTCAGCTCGGTCAACCCCCCTCGGTGTCTTGGAAACGGCCAGAAGCCCGAGGCAGGGTCTAATTCCCCAGTCTCTCGACTCCCCGTCTCAGTGCGCTCCAGCGCCCCGGTGGATGCGGCGCCCTAAAGCGAGGTACGCACTCTTGTGAATTGGCGGGATTATCTTGTGCGCTTCCACCCCCTCCTATTGCAGGACTACGAGCGGGAAGAAGCGAGGGGCTACTGTTGGGGGAGATAATCCCTGGAGTCAGCGGGGTGGGCCCCCAGCCGGAGGGCCCAGGCTTGATGACGGAGGCCGCCCTCCGGAGGAGCGTGGCCGGAGGCCACCTTTCGGAGGAGCGTGGCCGGAGGTCACCTTCCGGAGGAGCGTGGCCGGAGGTCACCTTCCGGAGGAGCGCGGCCGGAGGTCACCTTCCGGAGGAGCGTGGCCGGAGGTCACCTTCCGGAGGAGCGTGGCCGGAGGTCACCTTCCGGAAGAGCGTGGCCGGAGATCACCTTCCGGAGGAGCAAGGCCGGAGGTCGCCCTTCGGCGTAGGACACAAGAGCTCGTCCTCCGGAGGCTGAAGGCCCGGGGCTTTCGGCTGGCCCGGCGAGACGAGCCCAAAGAGAGTCGTGGCGGGAAAAGGACCAAGCGGTCGTGCGAAAGGACAGGATCGCGATCTTCTGAGCCGTGTCGGGCGGCGCAGGAAGCATCCGACACGGCCGATACGCTGTCAGAGTCGAATCTTCTTGTCTGTACTATGTACCTCTTTGTCTGTACTACCGGTCAGGGTTGGTCGGGTGGCCGTTGGCAGCCCGGAGGCGCTTAGTCCTCTGGGCGGGGCACCCTATAAATACCCTGCACTACAGTTGTAACAAACAAGCAAACCAAGGCATTGAATACACCACTCTTGTTTTCCACTAAAACCTGCTGGTTCGATCCGTCGTCCCAACAGTCAGCTTTGCAGAGGGGACAATACCAGCTTTTGCAGAGCATACGCTGTCAGCCTTTGCAGTTTTGGACCCTTCTGAAGCCCCCTTCGCACGCGAGGGGTGCGGTAGCTTCGGTGACAAGCCTTGAGCCTGACGACCTTCACTTCACCGAAGACAGCCTTCGATACAATGACGGTTTTGAGCTGAATCCGTCAAAGCCCTTGGGCCTTCGCACCAACATCTTCGGAGTGGACCACCACGACTTTGCAGCTTCTCCCAGCTCGAACTCTGTCAGTCCGTGTACCAAAGCCATGCATGGCCGAAGTACCTCAAGTCAGTCTCACTCCGGAGCCAGCCTTACTCCGGAGCCTGCCTCGCTCCAAAGCCAGCTTCACTCCGAAGCCAGCCTCACTCCGAAGCTCCACCTTTGGAGTACCACCCTTTGAAGTCCCTCCTTCGTCCAAGGCCTCCGCATGAAGCATTCCATGAGCACTTCATCGCAGTGTCTCTCCCCGAGCACACTCCTCGACGATCCTCACCTGGACCATGTCTTCGATGCACCTTGACTTCTGAGACCTTCGTCGGGTATACCTTCGAGTGCCTCCCTCCGGAGCACACTTCGAACGCCTTGCCTCATTGCTAAGGACTTAGTCCACCATACTCCAAAGTCACTCCATTCGGAGTACCCTTCGAAGTGCCTCACCTCCGAGGACTTCGTCTTGGAGTACCTTCACCCGGAGCCAGGCTCCGCACTTACTGCCTTCTTCTGGAACACCTCGACCCGAGGTCCGACCTCGACCCCTTCGCAGCGTTCGTGATGGAGCCCCCTGCTCCCCTGGCATCAAGCCTCCCGCTTGACCCAGGTTCACTTGCTACGAACCGTCCGTCGCCTCCGAAGTCACCTGCGCACCACAGACAAACAGACAAGTGTATACTGTACCCCGGAGACCTCTCCGGGTAAGCAACCTTCGGCACACACTCCGGTGTACCGCCCAAAGTATCGAACCCTTCGGTACAACCCAGTCATCGTGTACTGTCAGACCTCTCCGACAAGCACACTCCGCTGCAACAGCTGCAACAACTAGAGCCCACCGAACCCTTCGGTGAAACAGCCTCCGAACACCTTCGGAGAACCAACCTCCGAACCCCTTCGGAGGGACCCCTTCGAATCAGAGGGTAAACTCTGTCAATCACTCATCACAGACTCCGAAACCAACCCTTGGTTTCTCACTTAGTGAGCCAAAACACAATGAGTGAAGAGCGATATGCTCCATATCGGCCTTACGACACCTCAAGCATATTGCCAGACACTTGGGAAGTAGTTTTTCAAATACCTACCGTTTAGAGCTCTAAGAAATCGCTCTCCTTGCAAATACTCTAACAATTATGCATTACTTGGAGCGATTTCAACAACTTTAAAAGGATCTTCCCAACTAGGCGACCATTTACCAAACTTTGGGCTTTTAATGCCTGAAGGCAAAATTGTCTTCTAGACTAACTCACCAACCTAAAACAATTTTGCTTTCACTTTCTTGTTATAAGCTCTAGCTACCCTTCTCTTGTCTCTTTATATAGCCTTTATAGCCCTTAATATCTTATATGTCACTTCTTCCAAATTGTCCTTCAAGAGAACTTCATAATCACTGACCGATAAGTCGTCTTGTTTAAGCAATCTTAAAGAGCTAAGATTCACCTCTATGGGTAAAATGGTTTCTTGTCCATACACCAACTCATATGGACTTACCTTGGTAACACCGTGCTTCGCTATTCTGCATGCCCACAATGCCTTAGAAAGCACTTCATGCCACCTTATAGGAAACTCTTCAATCTTCTTCTTAATAAGCTTAATCACAGTTTTATTACTAGACTCAGCCTAACAATTGGCCTGAGCATAGTATGGTGAAATGTTTATCAACTTTATACCATTAGATTCGGCAAAATCACGTACCTCTTTAGAGACAAATGAAGCACCCCGATCTATAGTAAGAGTTGGGGAATACCGGATCTATGTATAATTTGCTTCAAGATGAAATCAATTACCTCATTATGAGTCATATTTTTGAGAGGCACGGCCTCGGTCCACTTGGTGAAGTAGTCTGCAGCCATCAACATGAACCGATGCCCTTTTGAAGAGGAAGGATGAGTTTGGCCGATGAAGTCCAAGCCCCAACCTCGGAACGACCATGGTTTGATAATAAGATTAAGCAAAGACACAGGAGCAAGCTGAATATTACCAAACCTTTGGCATGCCTCACATCCTTTATAATACCTAAAACAATCCTCAGTCGTAGTTGGCCAATAAAACTCCGCACTTTTAAGCATCCAACTCATTTTTTGGGCCGACTGATGAGTTCCACAAAGTCCTTCATGGACTTCACCCATAGCAAGTCTAGATTGATTGACATTTAAACTTTTCAAAAGTACTGTTGACACCCAAATTTGGCATTAATGGTTAAAATTATCAAAATATCAATTTTTGGTAATTTGGGCCGAAAATATGCCTTCCCTGACACAGGCCGGTCCAACCGGCCATGGCAGGCCGGTCTGACCGGCCATGTAGACTCGGTAAGACCGACCCAAGTTTAAAATTAGAAATAGAGTTTGATTACGGGCTGTTTTTATGTATAAATATATCCTAAACACTTTTGGCCGAATCCTAATCAGTTTAGGAGTCGGGGAACATGAGACCAGCCCATATAAATAAAGGGGTGAGGCCGATTTAAAGGGCATCTCCACAGATCAACTCAAAACCCTAGTTTTGAATCATACCTTTACTTTCAATGTACTTTTTGCCCTAGCATTACTTTACTCCTAGAAGTAGATCTTTGTAAATTTGATCAGAAAATTGTCTGTCCCTTGCTACTCTACAGCGAGTTCTTTGTGGGTTTGATCCGAAAACCTTCTGTTTCACCCTCGTATGGGTTTTTATCTTTTTATCCTTTTTTCACCGGTGATTCGGTCCCTAGGCCGAATTACCATTGGTTTCTTGTGTTTTTCTGGAGTAAAAGTGTTCATCTACGTCACCAAGAACACCCTGCACCAAGCCCCCTCCATCGGAGAACCTGCCGGCAAACCGAAGTGTTCACTGCATCGTCGGCCGGTCCGACCGGCCAACTCCAGTCGATCCGACTGGGCCTTGACAGCATAGGTCGGTCTAACCAGTGCCTCAAGGCCGGTCTGACCGACAACACCCGATCGGCATGTTTTCCCTCTTGGTTGGTCTGATTTGGGGGCTTCCTTGGCTTACTTCACACCGAATGTCTTCGTTGTGCCGAAGTCCTATGCGTCGAAGCCTCAGACCTTGCACCGGAGCTCTTCGTGGAGTACTCCGGAACCCTTCACACCAAACGCCACAATGCCAGAACCCTCGGTCTGACCGAGCCCCACCGTCAGTCCGACCGGACATCTTCTGCTGGTCTGACCGCCTAGAGCCAGCTTCGTAGCAAAACGCCGAGGCCACCTTTGGCGACCACCTTCGTATGCGTCGGTCTGACCGAGAGTCCTACTTCGGTCCGACCGGCTAATAGGCAGAAGCGACCTTCGGGACGCTTAGGATCCCTTCATTATTTTTTGGTATAATTACCCATACGGCAAGGTCCAACCGGCTTGACTTGGCCGATCTGACCACCCCTTTTATTTTTCTACCCAATCGGCTTAAATTGGTCGATTAGATCTAACATTATTTATTTCGGCTAATCGAACTTTATTTCTTAATATTTGTTTGATTATATGGTGAATCTGTTATCCCCTTACCATGGTTTAAAGATTGTTGGAACACGACGTCAATGATTTGCGACGTTTTTGGATCGTCGAACCGGCCCAAGTGCGGGGGCATGTTTTCGTGTCAACACACTTTTTGGCGACTCCGCTAGGTACATACACGCCAAGTATGACTGCATCGACGATACCTTCTACGCCAACAAGCATGGCGGTGAACACGGAGGATGACGATGACTCCGGTACTGTTGCCCTAGAGGATCTCTCAAAGGAGGACCGTGCAGAACTTGAAGCCAAGGTGAAGCAACTTCAAGATCGCATGCTTGCAAGATACGTCAAGATAGGTGACACGTTCGTCAAGCGCGACGCGAGATCCGTCACCATCACCACGTCGGCTAAGGTAAACTCCAATCCTCCCCTCTTTCCCCCAGACCTCGAACAAGAGATAGTTTCCAAGGTGAACCAAGCGGTTAACGCTGCATTTGACAAACACATGAAACACGTGGCTCCCAAAGTACACTCTAAGATAGATGCGATGGTTAGAAGATTCGGTTTTCCCGAAGTCGATTCCCCTACTACGATTACTAGCGCTTCCCATGTTCATCGCATACACAGTAGGATGGATGGGAGCACGGGGCTTTCATGGCCGAAGCCCCTCTGACCCTGGCCGATCAGACCGGACCTAGTTGGCCGGTCTGATCGGGTGAACATGGTCAGTCTCACCGATTGTACTAGGTTAGTCTGACCGGTGCATTCCAGTCTACAACATTTAACCCTAGTGCCACCGCGCCATCAACAGTGCTCGATTCGACCGGCTTTTGGGTCAGTCCAATAGACTCACCCCATCGGTGATAGTCGATCTGGCCGGCCATCAGGCTGGTCCGACCAGTCATTATACCATCGGCCAGACCAGCCTTATGGCCGGTCAAACCACCCATACCACCTACTGCGTGTTGCCTCCACCTGCTCCTACACCACCCTCTCCCGCACACCCGCATAGGCCAGATCACGTCACAAATCACAAACTACCACGAGAGGAGGAGCCGCATGACCGGCACCATGATATACCACCACGTGTTGCACCCCCACATGAGAGATGCGTGCAGGTAGGAGGCTTAGATGACCTTGACGAGTGGATTAGCGCACTAATTAGAGAGGTTGCGGGTTGGACACCTAGAAGGCGGGGTAGGGTTTATCAAAATCCATACCCTGATTACTTCGACACCAACCCGTACCCACAGGGCTTTAGGGTGCCTGAATTTACAAAATTTGACTGTGAAGGTAGTAAGACCACCCTAGAGCACATAGGTCAGTTCTTAGCGCAGTGTGGCGAAGCTAGTGGTTTGGATGCTTAGAAGCTTAGATTGTTTTCTCGGTCGCTTTCCAGCACAGCTTCCACATGGTTTTCGGTGCTGCCGCCGAACTCCATGCATACTTGGGCCCAATTAGAACAGGGGTTCCATATGTGTTTCCCTCCTAAAAATGTAGAGTGTCATCTAGCTATCTTGAGGTCGGTTAAACAACAAACTTGTGAGACCATTAATTCTTACATTCAAAGGTTTATAGATACCAAAAGTCGATACTCTCACTTGACTATTAGTGATAAATACTTGGCTGATCTTGCATTTGATGGTTTGCTTGTCCACATTAGAGAGGCTATATGCATGATCAAACATTCTTGGATACTAGTCAGGTATTAAGAAGTGCCATTGCTATTGAAAGTCAAGTCATGAACAAGTGCAAATCCAAGGCCGACTTAGACAAGAATGCTGGTGAGCGATCATCTGGCAAGAGTAAGAAATTTGATGTCTATACAGCCGAATGGACTTGGACTGATGAAGGAGATCCATTCATGTGCGATAGTTTGAAGCCAACACCTCGAAAGAGTCTAGGAGGTAAGTATACCTTTGATCTAACCAAATGCGATAAAATATTCGATTATATTTTTGAGAAGGGACAGATCAAGGTGCGTGAAGACCAAGTCATCTCGTCGGCGGAAGAACTAGGAGGCCATACGTACCGTAAGTGGCATGACTCTTATACTCATACTATCAACAAGTGTTATGTTTTTCTCCAACAAATTCAATCGGCCATCAATGAAGGACGATTGAAGTTTGAGAATGATCCTTCTCTACTTAGTATTGATTGCAATGCTAAAGTGTTGATTCGGCCCAATCAAGCCGAATCAAATAAAGGAAAGAATATTGCAGTTGAAGAGCCTCAGTCTGATACACATAATTACATGGACAAAGAAAGGCTGCTTCGTGACAAGACGGCTAGGCGACCGAGAGTTACTTTTGATGCGCTATTAAAGAAGTATGAGCATGTGGCCGAACAAAGAGCAAATAATCAGCCTAATAACATAGAAAGACCAAATCTGGCTCCTAAGAAAGGATTTGGTCATAGTCATCAATCGTTGGAAGCTTTCATGCCATTCTATTCATACGGTCTTCTGATGATGTCGTGGGGGCATGCCCAATGCCCCAATACGGTGGCCCTCCTTAGTACTTTGCTCGATGGATGCCGTTCTCACCACCGCAAGTGTCGTTCCACCAAGAACTAGCAAGGCTAAAGGGGTCAGCAAAGAGGCAAAGGCGTAACCATAGTGATGGCCATATTCGCACAAGGAATCGGCCCAAGTCTTCAAGGGTGAAGGAAAGGAACAACAACAATAAACACAATGAGGCAGCAGTCGTTATTAAAATAGGTTTCCGCAACATCCTAATCCCTAAAGAAGTCCTTCCAGAGCAAGATGGAGGCAACCCGGTGGAGACCACCAATGGTACCATTGTCGGTCTGACATCCTCCCTAGGGCCGATCTGACAGGCCATGGTGCATCGGTCCGACCAGCCTACTACGGTTGGTCCGACCGCCCTTTGTCAGATTCTCAACACCATCTGGTCTAACCGGCCCCATGAGGCTGGTCTGACCGACAGCGTACAGGGAGACAGTCATGATAAGCGCAAAGTTGTCGAGGCCAATTTAGGTATTTCTCATTCGACCAAAAATTCTAGGAGTAAGTTTGTGGCTCAGGATCGAAGCCGCTACCTTCGTGAGCACCTCCGAGAATGACCAAGTCTCAAAAGAGATGCCTACAACATCTTCGGGCCAAACATCTTGAAGAGAAGAAGGCCGAAGAGTTCAAGGGTAATTTTCTCAACAAATCCAAAGCTTTAGCAGGACCGCGACTGGTGTGGAGACTAAAGTTGGTTGAAGAGCTAACTTCTAGCCTCGTTGAGTAAAGAATAGATCCCACAAGGACTGGGCGGCAAAAGTAATAAGAATACTAAAGGCCGAGCTGATAGAGAAATTCAGCACTTAGTTCCCTAGTTCATGAATTTATACAAATCATCCTCAGGAATTCAGAAATTCCGAGTCAAGAGATGGACAATTTATTGTAGGTAAACAAATAAAGAATATGGGGAATACCGCCCGTGGCTCGCTGTGCTTTTAGCTCACTAAGTTTGCTAAAAGGCAGGGTCATGTGTTAACACCCAAATTTGGCATTAATGGTTAAAATTATCAAAATATCAATTTTTGGTAGGCCAGTCCGACTGGCCATGTAGGCCCGATAGACTGGCCGAATGGGTCAGGTCAGACTGACCCAAGTTTAAAATTAGAGATAGAGTTTGATTCTAGGTTGTTTTTATCTATAAATATATCCTAACCACTTTTGGCCGAATTCTACTCAGTTTAGGAGTCGGGGAACATGAGACCAGTCCCTATAAATAAAGGGGTGAGGCCGATTCAAAAGTAATTTCCGTAGATCCCTAGGCCCTAGGCCGATTAAAAGGGGTGAGGCTGATTCCTAGGTAATTTCCATAAAGGGGTGAGGCCGATTCTACTCAGTTTTTATCTGCTTTTACCGGTGATTCGGTCCCTAGGCCAAATTGCCATTAATTTCTTGTGTTTTGTAGGAGTCAAAGAGTTCATCTATGTCACCAAGAACCCCCTGCACCAAACCCCCTCCGTCGGAGCACCTGCCGGCAAACCGAGGTGTTCATTGCATCGCCGGGCGGTCCGACTGGCCAACTCTAGTTGGTCTGACCAGGCCTTGCCGGCACAGGCCGGTCTGACCGGTGGCTCAAGGCAAGTCTGACCGACGACACCTGATCGACCTGTTTTCCCTCTTGGCCAGTTATATTCGGGGGCTTCCTCAGCTTACTTTTCACCGAAGGTCTTCGTCGTGCCGAAGTCCTATGCGCCAAAGCCTGAGACCTCGCACCAGAGCTCTTCGCTGAGTACTCTGGAACCCTTCGCACCGAACCCCACAATGCCAGAGCCATCGGTCTGACCAAGGCCCACCATCGGTCTGACTAGACATCTTCTATTGGTCTGACTACCTAGAGCCAACTTTGCAGCAAAACGCCGAGGCCACCTTTGGCAACCACCTTCGTAGGCATCGGTCTGACTAGGAGTCCTACTCCGGTCTGACCGGCTAATAGGCCGAAGCCCCCTTTGGGACGCTTCGGATCCCTTTGTTATTTTTCAGTAGAATTACCCATACGACATGGTCCGACCGGCTTGACTTGGCCGATCTGACCGCGCATTTTATTTTTCTACCCAATCGGCTTAAATTGGCCGATTAGATCTAACATTATTTATTTTGGCTAATCAAACATTGTTTCTCAATATTTGTTTGATTATCTAGCGACTCCGTTATCCCCTTACCATGGTTTAAGGATTGTCAGAACACGACATCAACGTTTCTTGACGTTTTTGGATCGTCGAACTAGCCCAAGTGCGGGGGCACGTTTTCGTGTCAACAAGTACTCCATCAATTGTTTGGCGATACAACTCATCATCAAGCAACACAAATTTAAACGCTTGTTGTAGAACCTTCTGATCAACCCTCTTGCTAGGATCTCTCAAATATTGAATAATTGGAGTCCTCCAATCATTCACGTGATTTCCTAAAGTATTTGCAAAATCTTCACTTGAATTCCCTTTAAATCAAACTCTTCAACTTGCCCCCATGCCCTGAAACCTCCTGACACAGGGCGGTCAGACCAGCCATGATGGGCCGGTCAGACCAGCCGTTGCCAGAAGGCTAGCACAAGTCGGTCAGATCAACATGGCTTGGCCAATCAGACCGACCAGACACCTGCGGTCGGACCAGCCTGACAGGGTCAGTCAAACCGAAGTCTTCAGACTCAAGTAACACATTTTTTTCAAGCATCGATTTTTCCAGTGCGAAAAATTTACCTATTTTGACTTGATAAACATATGCTTACTAAGTCAAATCATTTGCTACTGAGTTGGCTTCTCTAGACACATGGGAAAATTCAAAGTTATCAAAAGTATCAATTATGTGTAGGCATTTGTCCAAATAGCTATTGTTGGACATTATGTCTAGGCGTGCCAATCAGTTTGACCCTGCAACTGATAAGGTTAAACGGAAAAATCCGACTAGTAGTATGGCCTATCAGTTATTGAGCCGATGACCGCGATGAGGGTGGGATGTTCGTGGAATATCATGTCGATCAGCCATAGGGTCGATGACCAGGGATGAAGCAATCGGGCGAGCATACCATCGGCTGATAAGATGGGCAGTTTACCACATAGGTCGATGAGTGCTTTTTCCAATGGCTTATAAGATGTGGCGTTGAATTGAAGATAACCCGTCGACTTGTATGTTGATAGAAATAAAATAAAATGCACTAGATAACATGTCTATATCATAAAAATCATCACAAGAACTAGATTGGACCTAACAAAAATAGTACCTAATAACAATGATCTTAATAATATGTCAAAGTATTGGGCATGCTTTATTTAGATGAACGGTATACATAATGAAAATGATACAATAGCAAGAGATGTCGGACTTAACCGATGAAGCCTCAATCTAGTGAAACTACCACACCTAGATCACATCAATCTAAGGGATCAATCTGATGCAGTCTTAGACCTAGCTAATACATCGAGAACAACTGTCAATCATATTGTTTCGACATTTACCTCAAGAGATCAAACTGATGCAGTTGTGAGAATACTAACCTAGTCGATACAGACATTGGGGTGGTGGGACTCACCTCTTCGTCGGAGATCGAAACGATACATCCCAGCTCCTAGTGCCAAATCCCACCGGGATAACCTTGGAAGCCAAGGGTGGCGATGGGCCGAGTAGTTGTTTGATAGAGTTGTGTGTTTCTAATCAAACTAGGGGTACCTATCTATAGTCTGGAGACTTGTCATCCAAGTACTCTATCTTAACCGATCCTGAGTAATCCTCATCTTCTTTCCGCTCTTATCTCCATCGGCTCTTCCTATCCGATCATGCATATGTCATGGATGGGCTTCCTTGACCGAACCTCTTTGACTTCTATTGACCGCATGGCATCCTTGGTGGGCCTAGGCTTCTAACAAATCTTGGCGTCAACACATGCCCCTAGTTTCAGAGCATTAAGTGGCTGCTGATGCTTCGAAATTAATAACAGTCATTATCCCTGCTGCCACGTCTTCTCAAACGTCTATCCGCACGATCTTTTCATTTTATTTGTCAATATAAACCCTTCATCTTCTAGTACCTTTATAACTTCTCTTAGGGTTTTGGCTTCATAATTTTTTATCTTCTTCCCACTTCTTCATCTTCGGTCATTCACGACTGCATTGGGTGTTGCCTAGTATGATGTATCTACGTCTATCCGTGGTGATGTCGGACCAGGCTTCATCCCACATAGTTTTCATATTAGTGTTCTTTAAGTCGAAGATTTGGTTCCTATAATCTAGGGCCTACAAAGATCTTGACATTTTTTTAAACTGTACTCATGATTACCTTTTTTTCGAACGTTCTAGGTGGCCCCACCGGATCCAGCAGAATCGGTTTGACCAGCTGCCGAGGAGTTTTCCCCTTGCTTTATAAGCACCTCAGTCACTCCGCCCTTCTTCTTCACGCTTTCTGCTCACTTCTTTTGTATTTGCCCCATCAGCTCGCCACCATTTCCTTGCGTCAGCTATTGTTTGTCGCTTTTCATCTTCTTTGGCGACCCTCATTTCCAACAGATCTTCCCGATGGTGACCAACGACTCCGTCCTTGAGGTAAGTCTTCAACCTTTTATTTTTCTGTTGTTCTTCATTTCTATTGGTTCTTCCGTCGATTTTATTTATTGTTCTCTCCATTTTCTATATAATTTGTGGGGCCAAGTCTTGATTCCTATGGCCAACCATCTATTCTTCTTCTTCTTGGGTCTAATGGGTAACCTTGACCCCACACATTTTATTAACGCCGAGACTCAGTATATTCCTTTCAAACATTTCAAAATGCTTTTTTCGACTAGACTCAGAGTTTTAGGGCATTCCCCTCTCCGCTCCCTAGGTGGTGCAACTGGTACATCTGAGTTGTCGCGTCGAAGCGTGATTCCTAGGGACAAACTGGCATTGCGCACTGCATCGGCCAATCCCTTGCTCTCCTTTTCAAAAAAGAGCCGATGCTAGCATCTTCTTGCTACTTTTGGTCTGATACGTTAAACGCATTTATTTTCGTCCATGGGATGATGAGTCCAAACCTTCTTGACATTGCAGTCTTGACCTCTCTTGACATCGTCTCTGCAGCTGATCCCTTTCTTTTCATTCCAAACCTTCCCACCACTTTGAAATCAAATCTAGTGGTGGTTGGGAGAAATACATCGCAAGTCATAATAAGTAGTATGGTTCTGTTGATGAGCGCAAACATATCACTTTTCTTAACCTTTGGCTTGAGCGGTTCTTATTCTACAGGTCCACCCTCGGGCCTACTTGTCATCTTCAATTCTTAGCAAAACAACTGGCTGCTAGAGCTGTGATCCCCCTTGGTTGATACCTTCTTGGCTCCCTTTATTATCTTCATCATCAAGTATCGGTTCGACTATCGGCTGGTGATGCGGTAGGTCACCTTTGGGGTCCCTGCTGCTTCCTCCAGTTGTGGCTTATCGTATACATGGCCAAAGTTTCCTCTAGCCCTTCCTTTGATCTTCTTTGTTTTCCATCCGATCATCGTGAGTCTGCCTCTCCAACCACTCGTCAATGTCTGTCCTTAGGTGAGGCAGCTGCCTGCCATCCGAGAGCAAGAATGTCCACTGACATCTTGGCCCTATGGTTCAAGGACTTTTACTGCAGCTTCATTAATGGCTACGTAGTGTGGTATCCCTACAAGTCCTTGGCCGATTATGAGTACCCACATCAGCTATCTTTGGCCGATGTGCTAGCGATCCCAGCGAGGGAGGCCATCTTTCTTGCTTGTATATCTCCTTGTATTCTTCCGATCAACTTCACGATTGGTCCCATGCTTAAGTTGTATTATGAGTTTTATCATCTGTTGGCGTAAAAGATTACGCTAACAGGTTTGTGAAGATTAGAAACTAACAAACGAAGTGTTTGCGAAGTGAACTGTTCTAAGACTTCGAAAGGATAATAACTTAGAATAGTTCGGATGTGTGTATTGAATAACTTGTATTTGGTCCCTATTACAGGGTAAAACGGGGGGTATTTATAGGCCCAAACATTAAGGAAAAGACCTTCTTACCCCTCTATTACAACCGACATAGTGGAAACTATTCGGTACCCTTAATAGGGCTAAAATGGTAAAAGACTAATCTAATGAGAAAGAAGATAAATCTTCCATCTTAGCTGGCAAAGAAACTCCCGGAAGAGTCCAAGTTCGAAGATATACTCCGAACTAGAATTCGTCATCATACTTCGAACTTGATTCAATGTATCTCTGAAGTTATATGCTGGAAGTCTTCGGCTTAATCACCAGTCGTTATCTTGTCACTGCAATAACCCTGAAGATGTAATATTTTCCCCCAACAGTAGCCCCTCGAATACGCTTCTCCGCTAAATCTGTAATGTTAGGAGAGTAGTATACGCAAGAAAAATAATCATGCGTAGGGGTTAGCAGATTTAGACCATCTCCAAACTATGTGGAGATGTAAGCTTCGAATCAGTTTCTAATAAAATTACATTCGAAGTAACTTAGAACTAACTCAAGAAGTCTGAAAGCCTTTTTAGACTTAGAAGAAATAGCCGTTAGCTTCTTTCTTCTAACGGAAGTTACGGAATGCTTTAATTTCGGAACAAAGTAACGGTTGGGAATATGAAGCGACACAGACAAACGGTAAAAAATCAGGATTTGGGCTATAAATAGAGGGCCCAAACCCTTCTTGAGTACCTTTTCACTGCTTTCGTGCAAACAAACCATCACCCGAGCCCTAGCCTCCATTTTTCTTCTGAAGCAATCCGTGAGATCCAATGGCGAAGACTAGTTTCAAGGGCCCTAGAGCAGCTTCAACCCTGGCCCGGCAGCAGGCTGCGGCAGCAGCGGCGGCTGCAACCTTAGCGGCAGCGACTCCAAATCCTTCAGTGGCGACAATGGCGCCGATGGGAGGAAATCCCCACAATGTCGGCCCCCAAGACCTTTTTCCAGCCTCGACGAAGTACACAGATCAGTCTTATCAACTGGGGCCGTCAACCTGCAGAAGGGAATCTCTTGCGGCTGTAGTAGAAGGCAAAATTAGTTCGGGGGTGATGATTCGCAAACCTGGGAAGGAAATCATTCCATTACCGAGACCCAGAGAAGTGGTTGTTTTCGAAGCCTTCTTCGAAGCTGGCTTAGGGCTTCCGGCAGTTGATTTCTTGGCTGAGGTATTGGATTTGTTCCACGTTACTCTCCCACAACTTTCTCCGAATGCTGTAGCACGTCTCGCCATCTTCGAATGGGCGTTGCGAGCCGAAGGTTGTGAGGGGAGGGCAGAAATCTTCGCAACATTGCATAGAGCTTCATGCCAACTGAAGACCTTCGTAGGCCCCGGAGGTGAAAAAATGGTAGTGGCCTTCAGAAGCATTAACTTCAGGCTTCGGGACGAGTATGCTCTCCGATTTCCTCCCAAAGCTATCAATGCCAGATGGTATACAGACTGGATCCTGAAATGGTTTTACGCCGAAGTTGGGGCGAGCAACCGTCTAGCTGGACCTCTGCAAGACATCAACTTCTGAAAGGAAGCCCTTGTGCATCCAGATCTGGGTCAGCTCGAAGCTCGCCTTAGCTTGCTTCAAAAGATCAGTCATCGGTTGAGCATGCGAGACTTAGCCAAAGAATTCCTCGGGCTCCAAATCCCTCCTTTGATGGCTAACTGGCCAATCACTTTCGAAGAGGATTCGGAAGGCGGTCTTCGGAAAATTTCTTCAACTTCGAGTCCTGCAGGTAACTTCGAAAACAACATACTCTATGTATATTTATTCGAAGAATTAACAAACTTAACTCATTTTTTAGCCTCTTCAGCCCCTATAACTTCGGAGCAAATCGTACGAGCTTCGGAGAATATTTTGGGCGTCCCAACTCCGACCGAGAAAGAATGGAGAATTAAATTGGTTGGTAGTTGCGAGCGATCCAACCGAGTATGGGGGCTACTCGAAGTGGTTCCGCCCCCTTTGGTGGATTGGGTGCCTTCGGAGAAAGGGCCCAAGAAGAGGAAAGCTGAAGCTGGGACTTCGAGCTCTGCCAAAGACTCCGGTCAAGAAGGTAGCTCGAAAGCCAAGAAATCCTGCACCTTCGAGCCCAAGAGCTTCAATCTCCGATTCTCAGGAGGATGAAGGCAGGTTGCTTGTGAGGCTGATTGACGAAGATGCAGCCCAAGGAACTGCACAAATTGAAGAACCTGCGAACGTGCTGGAGTCTCAAGAGAATCTTGAGCAAGCGAGGACTCCGGCTGTTCAAGAGGTTTTACCTCAGGACGAAGCTCATGTGGATGAGAGTGGAGTTGAAGTCACTGTGGCTTCGATTCCGGATGAAGCAACAACGACTGTTCAGGAAAATGTTCCGACAGTCGAAGATTTGATGCTTGATTCGGACGAAGATCTCGCCTTTGATCCGCCAAGCAGCCCAATGCTTACCCGTCGCCAAAATGTCGAAGGTAAACTTCGAATAATTCTTTTATTTTTTTTAATGCGAGATTATACAATGTATAATACCTTTGTTTTTACAGAGTCCACTTCTATGGAAGAGGTCCGTCCCGAAGATACAATTCCTGGACCTTTGACAACTTCGGAGCCAACCCCAGAAGCTGCTCAAATGGGGCCTGGAAAAGGCAAAGGAAAAATGAACCCCCTCCCTGCTCCGAGGTCAGTATCAACTCCGTCTAAATCAACAGACGAGAGCCAATCTAGTGAGGGGGGTCAGTCTCCCGAGGCTCCGAAGACCACAACTCAACACTCCGGGCCTTCACCAAATGAAGATGACAAGCAAGCCTTAAGCATGCTGCCCCTTCTAGCTCCTTTCTTAGAGCAAAGAACTGGGCTTCGGACTTTGCTCGAGCCTTTGGATCGAGCTAGTCGCGAAGTTGGGGAGACGGACTTGGTGGCCATCTTGAGTGAGGCGGAGAGCTCGGAGCTTAATGCTGCCATGGAACGTGCAGCGTACCAGGTACGAAGTATCTGCAAAATAGAATCAAATTTATATACAAATAATTTCTCACCTTGACTTTTTCTTTTCGCAGCAAACAGTCTTGGCTCGAGCTGCAAATATCTCCAACGAACGTGGGATCATTCGCCTTCGAGAAGAGAATGCAACTCTTCAATGAAATCTGACTATCTCCGAAGGTCGAGTGGCCCACATGGACAATATGGTTTTAACGGAGCGTAGGGCCAGACAAAGCTTGGAGGCTGCAAACAAGGAGCTCGAAGCAAAAAAAAAATTGTGCTTCGAGCAGAAATTGAAAAGATGCGGATGGAGCACGCTACTGCGGGGGCCGAGCTTGTTAGACTACGAGAAGAAGCTAGCCAGCTACTGAATCACAAGAATTCTTTAACTACGGAAGCGGCTAGGCTCTCTGGAGTAGTAGAAGAGCTAACTTCGGTGAAGGATGCGCTAATTGAAGATAAGCTGAAGTCTGAGAAGGTAGCTACGGAGGTCATGGACCAATTGCTAGGCGTCCTGGAATACTTCGGTACTACTGGGACGCTTCCTTCGGATGACAACATCTCCCTACTGCACTGATTGAAAAGGATTCAAGGAGTAGCGAAGCAAATGAAGACAGCAGGCATTCGTTACAGAGAAATCTCCGGACAAGTGGCTGTTGTTGGCCTACTTCGCTATTACGAAGATCTGGGTCGATCGATAGCTCCAAGCGCAGGAGAGGGCACAATTACCTTCGATGACGATCAGCTTCTCACTCCTTCCGAAGGTGTGGCCGCTGCTTGGCAAGCCTTCCAAACTTCATGGAGAGCCGAAGGTCGCTCTGCGATCAAGGCCTGGATTGACGAAGGACAACGCCAGAAGCAAGCTCGGACCCAAGCTTCGAGCAGTCAGCCTCCTCCCAACCCGCAGGTTTAGAAATATCTTAGGATCTTTGACTATGTAAAGCATTATGCTTATGTACATTTATGAATGAAGATTTGTTTATCATGTTTTTAGGCTTTGCCTCATATTGAAGATGTCGAAGTGTTAGATGTTAATGACGAACTTCGCTTATTATGGGCTACCTTCGATATCTTAAAACTTTACAAGCGTCCTCGATTTCTAATTCCTTGAGATAGTTCCGGAGCAATTAAATCCGAAATAAGTAAAGACATATTATCTTGTATTAAAGAGGAAGAAAAAGAAGTTAACTTGGAAACTTCGTCTTCTGAAGACATTAAATGGTCTGAAGACGAAGATGAAGCTCAAAGTAAAAAGCCTGAAGAACTTGGAAGCTGGGAAAGGAGCCCCGAACGGCTTCGAACATGGGCCGAGCTTCAACAAGAACAAAAAGACTTTAGAGCTTCGAAGGGAGGCAAAAGAGTTAAACGTAAAGTTGTTAGAACTCTCGGCACTGGAACTAGTCGTTCCAACCCTAGCTCTAGAGATCGAAGAGGTCTTCGATTCCTTCTTGGTATAGATACCAATTTTTCATGATGTAATCATATTTGTTTGAATAATAAATATCAATTTAAAATTGTCTCCCTATTTATCAGCCCCTCTTTGGGCATAAGCAACTTCGAATTATATTCAAAGATGGTTAGGCGCAAAGAAAACTTAGGAGTACAATTTTGGAGGTTCGGAGCCCCTCAGTAATTTAGAGATCTTTTAAAATCTTATAAAATGTCTTCGACTATTTGTAGTCTGAAGAATGGCGACTTAGCACCTTATGCTCTTGAAAGAAATCACTTGAGATAACTTTCCGGACACTTTAGTGTATTAGATAATTTGTCACTTTGGACTTTCTTAACAGACATTCGAAGCTCCTGGCTCAAACTATGTTTTGTTTTGGCCTCCTTCGGCTCTTTTTTGTGAATTCGGTCAAACCAGTGGTTTGGAGTTCGCAGTGGTCTCTTTGGACTCATTTTACGAATACCTACAATCCGGTGGCTTGGGCTCCGCATTATTTGGTCTCTTTGGACTCTTTTTACGGATGTCTTCCAGCCGGTGGCTTGGACTCCGTATTTTGTGGTTTTCGGGCTCTTTTACAGATGTCTTCAAGCCAGTGGCTTGGACTCCGGATTATGTCAGCATGCCACATCGGAAAATATGATTCAAATTAGTGACACTTCCCTCTCGGTCAACTCCGCGGTTCCAGTGCATCCACTCGGAAGCTGGAAGTTTATGAGGGGTAGGCACTATCTAAACCATATGCTTTATTGATTCGAAAAGTGATTACACATGATTACACATGATTACAAGGAGCCCTTATGCGAAGTATCACTTTAGGTGCTCCGCATGCCACGTATGTGCTAACTCTTCACCTTCCAAATTAGCTAATTTAAAAGAGCCAGGACGTCCTGAACGAACAATTAAGTATGGACCTTCCCATTTATTTCCTAATTTTCCTAGCACTATAATGCTTCGCAAAACGAGATGACCCGGTCTAAGCTCATTGATCTTAACCTTCGGGTCAAACCAAGCCTTCGTCTGCTGGTGATACTTTGATAAATTGGCCACAGCTCAAAGTCTTGTCTCCTCTGTTAAATCTAGCGAAGCTTGTCTTTCTCCTTCAATCTCCGGTTCGGTGCTGCGAAGTGATCCTCCTTTAAGTTCTGTTGGAGTCATAGCTTCATCTCCGAATAGCAATCTGAATGGAGTGAAACCTGTGGACCTTGTTTGCGTAGTCTGAATGGACCATAAAATCTTCGGAAGTTCTTCAGTCCACAGTCCTTTTGCTAATCCTACTATCCTTCGATTTAATCCTGACAAAATATTTCCATTGGCTCTTTCTACAGCTCCATTAGACTGAGGATGCCTCACTGCAGCAAAACATAACTGGATGCCTAGATCTTCGGAGAACTTTCTGAAAGGTTCTGCATCGAACTGTGTTCCATTATCAACTGTAAGTTGTCTAGGCACTCCGAACCGGCAAATGATACTTTTCCAAAAGAATTTCTGTACATTGTTCGAAGTGATAGCTGTTAAGGGCTCTGCTTCTACCCACTTAGAAAAATATTCAATAGCTACCACTGCGAACTTTAGGTTTCCCTTAGCTACTGGAAAGGGACCAATCAAATCCATACCCCATCTGGCCATGGGCCATACCGGAGCAATAACTTGAAGAGCTGTTGGTGGGCGATGACTCTGTCGACCCATCCAATGACATCCTTGGCATGTGCGGACTAAATTCTCCGCATCTGCTACTATCGTAGGCCAATAAAGCCCCTGGCGACATTTTTCCTGCCAAAGCTCGAGGGGCCAGATGGCTACCGCAAAGCCCTTCATGAATATCTCGAAGGATATCTTGGCCTTCGGTCTGGGATATACATCGGAGTAAAGGGGAACATACTCCGGCCTTATATAAAATACCATTGATTATTTGATAATTCCTAGCCCTGAGTTTCAATCTTGAAAACTGTGGCTCTTCAAACGAATTTGCTCCTCCTTGCAAAAGTTCCATGATCGAATTTCTCCAATCTGTACTTGGAATGCAAAGAATCTCTGCGGAGGGAATTTGTGGCACCGAAGGTGTACTGAGCTCCTCATAAAAAGCTTCTTCTGGTATATCCATAGCTCCGGCTGCAACTTTTGCTAAGATGTCCGCTTGCACATTTTCTGTTCTTGGTATACTCCGAATTGAAATACCCTTGAATTGTGCTTCGATCTTACGGATTTCTTCTAAGTACTTTGCAAGCTGTGGATGTCGAACTTGAAAGCTTTTATCTACGTGCCCTGCTACTATTTGAGAATCTGTCTTTATTACAACTCTTGTAGCCCCTAGAGCATGTGCTTTTCGGAGTCCTAGTAAAATCCCTTCATACTCCGCTATATTATTGGTAGACTTAAAGTTGAGTCTTGCGGAGTACATTGCCCTTTGCCCTGAAGGCGAAATTAAAACTGCTCCAATACCTGCTCCGGATGCTTGAAAAGCCCCATCAGAATAAACAGTCCAAATTCCTTCACTTGGCTTCTCCAGAACCCACATTGCAGGGGGAGTCCATTCTGCTACAAAATCTGCCAAGACTTGCGATTTGATTGTTGTCCTTGCCAGAAAGGATATGCCGAAGGGTGCTAGTTCAACTGCCCACTTTCCAATTCTTCCAATGGAATCTTTACTTCGGAGCATATCTCCCAAAGGATACGAAGTTGGTACAATTACATTATGAGCTAAAAAATAATGTCTCAACTTCCTCGAAGCCATTATCAAAGCATAAGTGAACTTTTCGAGCTCGGAATACCTTGTCTTCGCTCCTGATAGTGCTCCGGACACAAAATAAACTGGATTTTGTACCAACTTCCCATTGAAATCTATTTCTCTGACAAGGACTGCGCTGACAGCAGAGCCTGTGGCTGCAAGGTAAAGGAGTAGGGTTTCGTTCACAGTAGGCACCGTGAGTGTAGCAAGATTACTGAGATACTCTTTAATATCTTCGAAGCTTTTTTGACACTCCGGTGTCCATGCAAAATCTTTGGACCCTTTCAATGCTTTAAAGATGGGCAAACTTCTCTCCGCAGACCTTGCCAAAAACCTGCTAAGTGCTGCCAAACGACCAGTCAGCTTTTGCACGTGCTTTAAATTTTCCGGAGGAACCATCTTCTGAAGCGCAGTTATTTGAGTAGGGCTAGCTTCAATCCCTCCGCTTGAAACTAAATACCCTAACAACTTCCCAGCCTTAGCTCTGAAGATACATTTCTCGGGGTTAAGACGAATCCCACATGCCCGAAGGCTATTAAATGTTTCTGCTAAATCTAGGCTATGTTGGTGCTTTAAAGCACTCTTTATTACAATATCATCCATATAGGCCTCCACATTGCGACCTAATTGATGACCTAGAGCCTTAGCAACTAACCTCGAAAAAGTAGCCCCGGCATTTCGTAAGCCAAAAGGCATTCTTACATAACAAAAGACTCCTGAAGGAGTTATGAAGCTTGTCTTGATTTCATCTTCGCGCTTCAACCAAATTTGATGGTAGCCGGAATACGCGTCAAGGAAGCTTAATAACTCCGAACCAGCAGTGGAGTCGACCAATTGATCAATTCGGGGCATGGGGTAGGGGTCACGAGGGCATGCTTTATTCAAGGATGTGAAATCAATGCACATGCGCCACTTTCCAGAGGATTTCTTCTTGACAAAGACTGGGTTGGCTAACCATTCTGTATGAGCCACTTCTCTGATAATCCCAGCCTTTAACAATTTTTCAACTTCATCTTTCGCAAGAACAACTCTTTCTGCGGACATTTTTCGGAGTCCTTGCCGAATAGGTCGGGCCTTCGGGTTCACAAGTAAACTATGTTCAATAATATCCCGATTTACTCCGGTGATGTCTTCGTCAGACCAAGCAAAGACATCTAAATTCTCCTCCACTACTTTTTCCAGGGAGGTGGCAACTTCTGGAGGTAAGTCTTTACCAAATTGAAATGCATATTCTTTACCATCTTTAACAATAATCTTCGTTGCGATTTCTCCTTCAGGGCTTGGTCTTGGGAAGGATTTCTTCGAAGATTCGGAAGGAGCAGAAAAATTTTCTTGATTATCTTGCACGTTATTCACTTGTCTTGGATCAAGAGGGGGGCCGTGACCATATTCCGCTCTTCGGGCAGTAGCTTGATCTCCGAAGATAGTAAGCACTCCCGCTTGCGTGGGCATCTTCATGCACAAGTAATTGTGATGTGCCATAGCTCCGAACTGATTTAACATGCCTCTTCCAAAGATCGAAGATTACTTCCTCTGTCCTGGCTAACAATCCTTCTCCGAAGGTAACTTCCAGGCCAATTTGGCCGAGTGCATCAAGCGGGGGTCCTGCAAAGCCTTGCAAAGGACGAGCTGCTGGAAGAAGGTGCTTTCTGGAGATGCACAATTGATCGAAGGCTTGAACAAAAATAATGTCTGCCGAACTCCCTCCGTCAATTAACACTCTTCGAACCTCAGTTCCTGCAATGTCAGCAGTAATGACAAGTGGGTCTGCATGTGGAAATTTAATGCCAGCTGCATCCTCTGCAGAAAAATATATTGGCACATGGGACCATTCAGGCATAGCAGCTGTAGATGACGAAGTTCCAATGGGGAGGACTACTCTTTTCCCTCGGTCTTGCCCTTCTTCTTGCTTCGGAGGTGGCATAATATTGACCACCGGAGGGCGTCTTGCGGCTTCGAAGTTTTCTATCCGCGCCATAGCCTGGACAGGCTCCGGGCGCACTTCAGCTGGAACTCGGTTAGTAGTACCTCGACCCAAAGTTCTTTCTAGATACTCTCCTCTCAGAGCAAGTATAGCCTTGCAAGTATCAGTTGCATGGCTTTGGTTTTCACCATGAATACAGCAGAAAAGGGTCTGGCCTTTGCCAACCGGTTTCCATGGCGGCCTCTAGCCGTTGGTCTTGGTTCCTGATGGTTGCGGAGCTCTTTGCGAAAACTTCTGCGGGGGTGCAATGTTCAGAACTTCCGAACGAGGATGCTTTTTCCCACTACGCATGTCATGTTGAACCTCGAAGCTAGGCTCTTGCTGCCGTGCTGAAGTTTTCACTTCCAATTTCACTTCTTGCAATATCGACAGGGTTGCAGCTGTTCTCCGAAGCCATCCTTCTTCTGACCTCGCATACTCTTCGAAATATGACATCAACTGAGAAACAGAAGATATGCTTTTCCGGTGAAGTTTATCAAGGAGGCCTGGATGAATGACTCCCTCTTGAGCTGCGTCAACTACTGAAGATGTAGTCAACCCTCAGATATGCGACTTCGTATGAGCGAAGTGCTTGAAGTATTGCCTCAACGTCTCTCTAGGGAGTTGCTTCACCTGGAAAAGACTTCCCGTCGACATTGGAGGCACAGAGGTGCCTTGGAAATTGCTTACGAACTTCTTCTTCAGCTGCCCCCATGAATTAATTGATCCTGGCTTCAAGGACCAGAACCACCACAATGCCACTCCTTGAAGAGCTAAGGGAAAGCATTTTGCCATGGTGTCCCGCACTTCTCCACTAGCTTCAATTGCTAGAGCATAAGAACGGACAAAGTCTCCAGGATCTTCATCTCCGGCATACTTGCAAAGCTTCGAAGTCTTAAACTTCGGATCGAAGTGAACTTTTTGCAGTTCAGGATGTAACGGAGATTCGGTATCAAAGCAGGCGTTCTCCGGGGCTTCAGGATAGATAGGTTCGTCGTCTTCAGGCACTTCCGGAATAACTGGGATGGCTTGAGAACGAAGCCTATTTGCAGCTTCTTGTCGCCATCTCGCTACTTCAGCTTGGAGACTGGCCATTTGAGCGGCCATATCACCAAGATTGTCTTCATCTCCTCCGGAAGGATCTTCCGGGTCTTGAGAACTGTAGGGATCAGTTCAGAGTGGAACTTGAGGTGGAAGAGGAACTCCGGGTGGTCGAAGTATAGATGGAGTTGGCGGAGGAACTCCGTATGCTCGAGGAATGGGAACCCCTTCCGGAGTTTGAGGTGGGGGAAACGTCGAAGGTCCTCCGACCTCAACAGTGTCGGGAGATGCCCCTCTGGAGGTCTGAGGGGACCTCCGAACAGGGTTATGAGTTGCGCTTCGCTTAGGAGGCATGATGTCAGAAGTTGGTAGAGAACAAAGTTTCTTGGACTAGGTTCTCCACGGACGACGCCAACTGTTAGCGTAAAAGATTATGCTAACAGGTTTCTGAAGATTAGAAACTAACAAACGAAGCGTTTGCGAAGTGAACTGTTCTAAGCCTCCGAAAGGATAATAACTTAGAATAGTTCGGATGTGTGTATTGAATAACTTGTATTCGGTCCCTATTACAGGGTAAAACGGGGGGTATTTATAGGCCCAAACATTAAGGAAAAGACCTTCTTACCACTCTATTACAACCGACATAGTGGAAACTATTCGGTACCCTTAATAGGGCTAAAATGGTAAAAGTCTAATCTAATGAGAAAGAAGATAAATCTTCCATCTTAGCTGGCAAAGAAACTCCCGGAAGAGTCCAAGTTCGAAGATATACTCCGAACTAGAATTCATCATCATACTTCGAACTTGATTCAATGTATCTCTGAAGTTATATGCTGGAAGTCTTCGGCTTAATCACCAGTCGTTATCTTGTCACTGCAATAACCCTGAAGATGGAATATTTCCCCCAACATCATCTAACAGTTTGTGCCCAACAGCTTGGCTCTGACCAGTTGCCAATCGATCTCTTCTTCATCGGCCAGATCTAGGTCCGTGGTGAAGTAGCAAGTTCTTTGGACTTCAATCGACTCTTCTCTATGATCGATTCAACTTATCTTGGAGAACTCCCTTCCTAGGCCGCATGCCGAGTCGCATCGGTCCCCTTCAGGAGAGGATGGTCCGAGATGAGCCAGCACATCTTCAACCACCACTCCAAGCATTTTTGTCTTTCACTGTATCCATACTTCACCGACATTGATCCTGAGGTTTTTCCTGATTCTCGTAGCTTGGCTCACTCTTTTGTTTTGCCTTCTTCCTTGCCTCCTGACTCTCTTTCTTTTGTAGGAGGATGATAGCGATGCCTCATCGACGAGCTGAAGTGGTAGGCCAATATGTTATGGGTTGCCATCGGCCACTACCAACCTAGGTAGCAGAGTCCCCACTTCGTCAATGTGGCTCGCCAAGAGGTGAGTCAAGGTTCCGACGTGCAAGCACAAAGGATCGGGTGTACCGGCGCACCGCTCCACCAGGACTCGAACCGCTCAGGTGATCTTCTTGTTTCTTTTTTTGTCAAACCTGGCAAATCCTCATCTTCTATCATTGTATTTCTAACCCATATCTAATGATTTTCTCTTTCGTTCTCAGCCGTCGTCACCGGCATCTCCTGCTGCGTGAACCCCCATTGTTGCCATTGTACCTGCATCGGCTCAGGTGTGTACGCCTTTGCTGTGTGATGCTTCTTTGTCCTTTTTTAAACTCATTTTCCCTTTATCTCTTTTAGTTACATTCTGTCGTTGTGTCCCTCCATGCGACATCAAACCAGGTGTCGAACGACCCGACCAAAGCTCAGCTGACTTTGACTGCTGGGGATGCCGTCACGGGTTCTGTTATCAAGGTCGATGCTCCGGAGGTTGTCATTGTTGACCCTACCGTATCGGTCGATGTTGTTGTCATAGCCACACCGACTGGTGCCGATGGCCATTGAGACAGATACCGAGGTTCCTCTGGTTGATAGCTTTCATAAGGTATTTTGTTTCACCCTCTTGCTATTTTTATTTTTTTTCTTGTGACTCACATCGTCCTTGAATGCAGCTGATGTTGGGCGTCACGAGCTTTCCTGCTCCCCAGGGAAATCTTGCAGAAGAAGGTTCTCACACCCTTCCGGTGGCCACAGTAGAGGATGATGCTGCTGCCTCTACTGCTGATAGCGCTCCGCCATCAGCCATCCCTGTCGAGTCTGCTGACGTAAGTTTTTCTTGCCTTTGCGGTCATTACATGGTTAGCTTCTGCCTAACTCCTCTTCTTTTCAGTCTTTCGCTCAGAAATTTCCCTTTGATGCCTGGCCATTTATGGAGGGAGCTACTGATGTTCCCTCATCGACCTTGACTCAGCTGCCCTCGACCATGAAAGAGGTGTTGTCAGACCTACTGCGTCGCTTGGATGATCCAGTAGAGATCCTGGTTAATGATTCGGGCCGATACGGGGACGCTTTAATGACATCTTAGAACACTTCCGCTGGAGCTCGCCGATGCTCTCACGCCAACCGCATTCCTGGAGTACCATTGCCCTTCTGAGCAAAGAGCCCCCAACAGGATAGTCCATCGAGCTGGTCGGGCGTTTCTCTTGGAGGCAATGAAAACTCATAAGGAGGCTGTCATGACTGAGAGGTATCTCTTGGAGCGTGTTGAGGCCAAATCTTCGACTGTGTCACAGGAGCTTGATCGGCTATGATCGAGGAAAGCTGATCTGATCATGGAGCTAGAGCGGACCTGGGCGTAGATTGCCAAACAAGAGGGTGTAATGTTCTCTTTGCTAGCCCAAGTTGACACCCAGAAAATGCCGATTTGTGATGTTGTCCGCCACACAGAACGCTGCAACGCACCCTTCAAGATATTCCTAGCTCAGACACCGAAGACTGGGCCATTATTCACATTGTCGACCATATACAGCTACGGATGATTGAGGCCATCCGTTAAGTACTCTAACTTTTTGTAGAACTAGTAGTCTTGTAATGAAACATTTCCCTTTTGCAATATAGTGCCTATGATCCCTTTGAATTGTACATTGAGTCTCTTATGTTGTGTTTTGGGTCTAAGAATGATGCCTTTGCATCGGCCATCTCAAGGCGATGCCATCGGCATCGGCTGTGTATGATTTGTCCGAATGATAGGGAAATGCTGCCTCAACCGCCTCATTCGGACTCTTTCCTCCTTCCAACGTAGTATCCTTTTACTCAGTCTTATATCATCGGGAGGTCTGGTTACTTGCGAAAGTTGGCCACAGCCTGCCGCCTGATCCGATGCCCATATCACTATGGTTCATCGGCTACGTCAAGGTTTGGCCGAGTTCACCTTTTGCTTTATTGTCATCATCTTCACAACATGAGCTTGAGCAATTCTTTGTTGATCGGCTTGATGCCATCATATGACACTCCAAGAAAATTGCCGTCCCAAGCTCTTCCTCATAGGCAGATGAATCCTTCTATCTCTCACACTAATAAATCAGTTGTATCTATGTTAACCGATTTATTACCGGGAACTATTTCCACTTGGTCGCTGACCCATTGTAAGAGGTTCTTGTGCATTGTTGATGGGACGCAGCAATCTACGTGTATCCAGTCGCACCCTAGCAACAAACTGTAGGATCCCTTCCCTTGTATGATGAAGAAGGTAACCGACATCATTTTGCTTTCAACTGTCAGTTTTGCATTTAGTACTCCCATCGTGTTTGATGAGTTTCCGCCGAAATCCCTTAATACCATGTTAGTCCTGATGAGGTATTCTGGTGTATTTCTAAGCCCCTCTATCTATCATTATCTTGGACATTGACATCCCGTTAACCAACCCCTTGATGTAGGGAGGTCTTAGGTGCTGATGCTCAAGGTCTTCTGGCTTATCAAAGATTGCTGGCTGTGGAGCCAACACCAACTGATCCATTGTATCAGTGTGATCTATGTTATCTTCGTAGGATGCTCGATACTCCATAGGGAGGAAGAAAACCATGTTTATTTATGTGTCCTTTTTATCATCGTGATCGGCCTTATCTTCCTGCCACCATTCACTCTTGATTCTGTTGGGCCGATCAGCTTCCTCACCATGTATATGCGCCTTCCCCTCTCTTTGCCGCAAATGTTGCACCCTTCTCATTTGGCTCCTCGTGAAGATCCTAGGGGGACACCATTGTGGCTTCTCTGGTATGTATTTGTCCTCGTCGACCATCTGTCCAATTCCTTCGGGGTTGATGGGACCGAGCCTTTCTAGCACCGATACCCTTGGGGTGACAACCTTTGGTGCACAGCCTCTCGATCGTGCGACCATAGCTTGATGTTGCATGGCCAATGATTGTCATGTGTCCTGCCTTTGGCACCATATCTCGGGCAGTCGTCCATGGATGGTAGACATAGCCCCTCGGTCAAACAAAGCCTGAAGAAATCACAATTCCAATGGGGGTTGAAACGCGAGTAGCCACGGTCATATTCGTTGTTTTCCCACTCTTCTGACCTCCTATGGTACTTCTTGATGAGGCATGTTGAGGTTATGTTACTACATGTACGTCTACCTTCCTTCATACGCCAATCATCAACGTAATGTGCATGCACCATGTTGACTGAGAATGGGTGACCGTCGATGTTCATTGGCTTATTTCCATCATCGAACATGATTTGGCCCTGCTCCACAGTCGATTGGATCTATTGCCTGAACACTTTGCACTCATTAGTATGATGTGATGGGGAATTGTGCCATTTGTAGTACTTCCTCTTCTTTAGCTCATCGGCAGGTGGTATTACGTGGCCAGCTGATAGGTCAATCTTCTTTTCTTCAAGCAATAGGTCAAATATCTTGTCGGCATTGTTAACATCAAAATCATACTTCTCCTCTTTTTCGGCTGACTTCACCCTCAGGCACGCAACTTGTTTCTTGTTCTCGGCCATACCAACCTCTGCATCTGAGTCAGTGCTCTCGTCAGAGTCCAAGCGGTATACCTGGGCGTACACCACTTTATTTTGATACATGTCCCTCTTGGCCTCTTGGAATTGGCTCCCATGTGCCGATAACTTTTGCAGCAGTTGCGAGAGGCTCTCATACTCGTGTGATGAAAATCTCTCCTTAATTGGGTTCAGGAGTCGTTGAAATGCCAACTCTGCCAACCGACTGTCGCTGAGGCTTAGATTGTAGCATCTGCTCCGTACATCTTAGAACCTCTGGACATAATCTTGTACCGACTCGTCCATTCTTTGCTTGATGGTCATCAAGTCGGTAAACTTCATCTCCTGGATGCCAGCGGAGAAATACTTGTGAAACTTCTTTTCCAAATCTGTCGATACTCTCATAGAGTCTGCCGATAGTGAAGAAAACCATGTGAAGGTCGATCCCGATAGAGACAGTGGGAAGAATCAGACAATTAGTGCTTCGTCGGCCGACACCTCTCCACACTAGGTGAGGAATCGGCTGATATGCTTGATCGTGGAGACCGAGTCTTGTCATGAAAACTTGGTGAAGTCAGGTACCTTGCATAGGCCTGGCAGTGGTACTCAATCGAACCATTCCAGGTATGGCTGTCGATACATGTACGTCTATTCCTTGGGCTTCAACCCAAATTAATCTCTAATAACTTCTATGATCCGATTCACCCAGTCATCTTCCTACTGCCCTAGCGTTGGGTACTGGTCAAGCATTATGAGAAACCAAGGTGAAATGTGCCTTGGTTTCAAGTCTATGATGAGTGATTGGCAAGTTCTCTTCTGGGCAAAGGGGTCCCTCCGAAGGGTTCGGTTATTGCTGACTACAGCTGTGCAGTGAAGTGTATCTGTCGGAGGGGTCTAGTAGAGCACGATGACTTGTGTACCGAAGGTTGTTTACCATAGAGGTCTCCGGGGTACTAGAAACACTTGTCTATTTGTTGGTGGTGCGTAGGTGGCTTCGGAGGCGACGAACGATTCGCAGCGAGTGAACCTGGGCCAAGTGGGAGGCTTAGTGCCAGGCGAGCGGGGATCTCGGTCATGAAGGCTACGTGGGGTCGAGGTTGGTCCTCGGGTCAAGGTGCTCTAGGCAAAGGCAGAGAGTGCGGAGGGTGGCTCTGATTGAAGGTACCCCGAGGCAAAGCCCTCGGAGGCGAGACACTTCGAAGGGTGCTCGGAAGGAGTGACTTCGGAGTATGGTGGACAAAGTCCTTAGCATTGAGGCAAGGCATTCAAAGTGTGATCCGAATGGAGGCACTCGAAGGGATACCTGACGAAGGTCTTAGAAGTCAAGGTGCATCGAAGGCATGGTCTGGATAAGGGTCTTCGTAGAAGTGTGCTCGGGGCTGAGACACTGCGAAGGGGTGCATCTGGATAAGGGTCTTCGTAGAAGTGTGCTCTAGGCTAAGACACTACGAAGGGGTGCTTATGGATATGCTTCATGCGGAAGCATTGGACGGAGGGACTTCGAAAGATGGCGAAGGTACTCCGAAGGTGGGGCTTTGGAGTATGGCTGACTTGAGGTACTTTGGCCATGCATGGCTTCGATACACGGACTGACGAAGTTCGAGCTAGGAGTAGCTGCGAAGCCATGGTGGTCCACTCTAGAGGTGATGGTGCGAAGTCTCAAGAGTTTTGACGACATCGGCTCAAAACCATCATTCTATCAAAGGCTGACTTTGGTGAAGCGAACGCCTACGGGTTCAAGCTTGTCACCGAAGCTACTGCAAACCTCGTGTGTGAAGGGGGCTTCAGAAGACTCCAAATATGCAAAGGCTGATCGTGTCTGCTCTGCAAAAGCTGATGTTGTCTCCTCTATGAAGCTGACAAAAGAAGCCTCCTGAAAAGTAGACTACCATTTGTACCCCCTTGTCTTGATGAGACAAAAACATTGTAAACCCTAGGAGTAGAGTAGTCTATTCACAGGGCTTAATAGTGCCTATAAATAGTGAAGACTGGCTAGGTCTAGGAAACACTTTAAGCAGCCATTTCTAGAACTCCAGAACTAGCCGCCACACCCATGTACTCGGTCCTATGAGTATTATGTGGTCCCTATTCATGCAATGAAATTTTCATTCTATTATTCACATGTTGCTTGAACTTGTATCCTTGTTTTGCACTGCATGTGTTGATTTCTCTATGGTACACTTCGTTCTGTTCTGGCTTGAATCTGTGCATTGTTTCTTTTCTAGAGAAGGGTTTTAGTGTTCTATGTGTGTGAAGTGTGTGCTTTTCAGTGTATGTTCGCTCTATGTAAACTGAGGTAACCTGTAGCGCCCCAATTTATCAAATCGAGACATTATTGAATTTCAGAAGAAAAACAATAATACAAGAGGTTCATCATGCGACAACGTACATACGACAATATCCATGGTACGCAGACCATATTTATTACATCAACGTTTTAGTAGAAACAGTAATAAAAATAATTAAAAAGCGGCATGACGAACATCTTCTTCAGGATCTTTCTTCTCGACTGGGTCGCTACTCCAGACCGTCTTCGTAGTAAGCATCCTCTGTGGGGTCCAACGGGTATGAGTACAAAAAGTACTCAACAAGCCACCGCAAATGCAAGTAATAATGCAGGATAATAAACAAGGAAGGATAATGGCTAACATTGCGGAAAAGTACAGTTTCGGTTATTGCATTTAGTGTAATCATATTTTAATCATGCAGAAAAGTAAACATGAATATCAACAACATCAACTAACTCGAGGAGTACGTTTTACCTCCTCGCACAACAGTCCTTACATGCCAATCCATCATGCACATACATATCCAAAGTAAACTAACTGGGGGATGTCACGCAACCCGCCCTTGACCGTGGGCTCGGCTTTTCGAAAAGATTTAGGACTCTGATCAGAGATGTACTACTGTACCCACAAGGCACACACTCATCCCAAACGAGATGACCCATACCACGGGAACTCGTGCCAAAACCTCGGCATGAAGTGTTCCAAGCGATAACCACCCGCTCTAGGTTTCGCCGGCGCGCCGGGCCGCATCCCGGCTAACGTCGCACCCCCTTTTGCGCCACATTGGTACAAGTCACCCGCAGGTGCAACTTGACCCATCTCCAAATGGTGGCCTCGGTTTGGAACAATCCATACCTTAGTTAGGACTTACCCACTAGACTTGTGGTTAGTACGTAAGTGTATTGCAACGGATCCCTCAGACCGGTCCTTATAGTGCCCCGGGTGCTACCGACCAATGCCCTAGCTTGCACCCGGAACCCACCATGCATACACTCACAACCATAACTAATCACCAACAGAAATCCAAGGATAAGAAGTAACGGGGATCATATAATAGAACCATTTTGCTACGACTCATTTTTATCCTATAGCGATCGTGTCAATACATTGGACACTAGCTAATATCATTGATCATATGGTGACAAGGAGTTTAGGCTAGAGAGCATGGCTTGGGTTGCACATCAAGGTCGGGGGATCCTAAATAAATATATTGTAAGGGTTCATTTGACTAATGCATATATAACCTATGTGTTTTAGCGATAGTTCAGTCAAACTTGGGTTCAATATGCTCAAAAGATTGGTTTGGTGACTTGCCTTGTTCAGCAAAGGGAGAGGGAGGGACTTCGGGGAAGTACTCCGGCTCCTCGACGATGTCGTAGTCTTTTTGATATAGTAAAGTAAAATAAAAAGAACACAACATTCAATCAAACAATATAACTTTACATTATAAGCACATAAGTTAAAGTTGGTTTGATTATAAATGAAATAAATTCAATGGTTAAAGTTCTGTGGTTTATTTCATAAATAAATTTTAAAGGAATTAAAGAGTTGTCCTTTTTTAGAAAAGGGTGTTTAAATGTGATTATTGCCACATTAAGTTCTCAAATAAATGTGAAATGAAAAGTTCATGTTAATTTGATGGTTTTCAGTAAATGGTCAGAATGGAAATAAATCTAAATTTTTCTGAAGTTTAAGCATTTGAATTTATATTTTAATCCTAAAGGCATTTGAATATTCATTTGAATAAACATGAAAAAGTCAAAGTAAACCTACTGTTTTTATTGCATAAACATGTAGAGAATAATATTATGAATTTTCTGAAATTGGAATGGCAATTTTTAGAGTTCAAATGCACTAGATATGAATTTTACAAGTTTAAAAGTATTTTTGAAATTCATTTTCAATTTTTAAACCCCTCGGGTCCACGGTGAGCCAGGCCCACGGTGAACCCGCGCACTGTGCGCGTGCGCTGGGTTGATCTGGACCGTTGGATCCAGATCCAACGTGCGCAGGCGAGGCGGGGTGCTTAAGTTATAATGGACGGCCAGGATTAAAACGCGCGAAAGGTTATAACGTGGACGCACGAGATTGAGTCAAGGCTTTTAAAAGCGATCAACGGCCCAGATGGCCTGGTACCCCTTTGACCGGATCAAGGGCGGAGATTAAATCCCGTAGGGCTTTAATCAGAGCGCTCCGATCGCGATCGTGCGGCCAGGATGAAATCCGGCACGACACGCGCTTAGGGGGTTGTACCCCCCTTCATCTCCGGCGACGGCGGGGTTCGGGTGCGGCAGCGACGGCGCCGACGAGGGGGCTAGGCCCTAGTTCTATGCAAAAATAGAAAGAGGAGGCCATGGCGGTCACGACGGTACCTTCGACGGCGATGAAGGTTGGCTGACGGCGATCGGCGGCGAGGGTAGACGCGGAGGGCTCCTCGGGTGCTCGACGGTGGCGTCGATCCTGCGGTCTCCTTGGCCAACGGAGGCGTGGCCGAGGTCGGGTGGTCGGCGACGGTCACGATGGTGGCGACTACGTGGACGGAGGCGGTCCGGTGCGACGGCGAGCGGTGGCCGGAGGTGAAATAGGAGGGGAGCGCTAAAAACCGGGTGGAGGGCGTTCTGATCGTGCTCGAGGCGAGTGGGCGTGGGGGTCGGACGCGGCGGAGGATGGGGGGTTAAATAGGACGTCGGAGGGGGCTCGCATGCAAGGAAAGCCGAGGAGGGCTTTACTCCCCGGCGAAGGCGCGGCCATGCGCGTGAAGGCGATCCAGGGCTTAAACGCGCGCCTTAACGCGCTTAATTGACCGGTGGGCCTCGGGGAAGTTAATGCCGGCCTCGGTTTAACGGAAGGGGGAGCCGGCGAGCGGATCCGAGGCGAAGTTCTCGCCGGCGGGATTAGGGGGGCCTGGCGCGAGGTTGATGACGAAGCTGACAGGCGGGGGCCACTAGTCGGCGGGCGCGGGCGAGCGAGGGTGGCGACTGACGGGTGGGGCCGGGCTCGGGCGCGAGAGGGAACGGTTGGCGCCGACAGGTGGGGCCGGGGTGTTGGGTGCGCGCGTGAGAGGAGAGGGGGTCACTGACGGGTGGGCTCCACTGGTCAGAAGGTGCGCGCGGGAGGGAGTGGGCTGGATCGGCCGGGAGAGAGAGAGGGGAGGGGAGGAGCCCATTACTGTTTTAAAGCATTTCTGAATAAAAATAATTCCAGAAAATATATTAAAATCTTAGGGCTACTTCCAAGGTTGGTAAAAATTTATAAAAATTCTCAAAAATATATTTTGGTCTTAGGATCATATACAAAAAGTTTCACCTCCTAGTTTGGCCATCTACTCTATGTTGTAGTTCAAAAGGGTATAAAAGAGAATTAAAAGTATTTTCAGAAATATAAATTCCAAGAAATTGAATTTAATGATATTTTTATTGTTTTGGAAATTTGGGGTGTTACATAACCCCTCTCTGATTACTAGTGAAGCATGTTTTCTTTCCACTATCGAAGTCCTCAACGTAGTTTGTTCTGTCTGCTTTCTGCCCCTCAAAGTACGAAACCTAGCACTAGTTGCTAGTGCGGAGTATTTGTTCGAAGCTCACAGAGGGAAACTTATTCCTGTGAAGGATTAAGTTCGAAGCCTTCTTTGAAGCTAAAGGAATTAGGGTCCTCAAGAAGATGAGGGATTAGCTGATAGTTTTGTGAAAGTTGATGAACGGTAAAAGGTACATACCTATAGGGATTATCGTTGTAGGGGTGAGCTTAGAGCTAGTAGAGATTCATTGGAATTATTGTATTCATCAAAAGGTGGGAATTCCAACGGTTGCCGTGATAAACGATTAATTGGATTATGATCATCGGTGCCACCAAGCAACTGAGTTTGACAAATGGAGGCTTTAGAGTTTGAAGGGATATTAATATCAAGGTTTGGCTGACTAGGTGGGGCCTACGGGCAAGAGGAATTCAAAATGAAAAATTGCAAGAACTTGATGGGGTTAAGGCAAAAAGATCACAAGGTCAAAATGAAAAGCTATGAAAGGCATACCGAGTCATGATTGTCTGGTGTGTCGTCTTGAGAGACTCATGTCTTTAGTTTTTTGCTTGGAGGAGAGCTTGAGCTATTAGATGCCATTGAAGTGGACAAATGGAGATGATATTGTTTGAGCCGGGAAGCTAGAGCTTGAAGAAGATGATGTGTTGAAGGGGTTTTAAAGAACAAAGAACAATATCTTGTCAATTAGGATTTTGGGAAAAGATTTTGAAATGCGACTCTTCGTATTGTAAACTTGGGGGCATGTGTTGACACTAGAAATTTGGTTGACACACTATAGATTGTCAGGCCAAGAGAATGGGCCGATGTGCCACCAGAAGAAGCTTAACAAGCGAAGTAGAGTCACACACAACGTGGGCTTAGTCTTGGCAAAAACTTTATATTTATTTCATAGATAATATATTAGTTTAGATTATGCGTCAAACACAGATTAGTTATTTTTTCGTCTATAAATAGTTGTGCCGAGGGTCATTGTAAAGGTGTTCAATCAACCACCCAATCAACTCTCTATGCATTTCCAAGTTTTAGGTATGTAGCATAAGGGTGATTCCCTCTACGAGATCAAACTATATTGGTTAGGTCCAATATCTGATCGTGTCAGGGATAGCTTCTTTGGTAAACTGATTGATCTAATTACATTTTTCTCGATTAGGTCCAATACTATGATTAGTGTTGGGGGAGATAATCCCGATGACGGTAGGGGAGCGTGAAGGCCCGTACGGCTCTAAAGGAAGGCTACGGCTGGAAGACCCGAAGCCCAACGCCGGAGGTGCCTGAGCCTCTGAACGAGGAGACCGGAGGCCTCCGAGGGCTCCGAGACGTGCCGGAGGGGTCCTCGGGAGGGGGAGCGACTGGCCATATGCCGGAGGCCAACCTACGGGCGGATCAGAGGATTCGAAGGGAAGCCGTGCGTGGAGAAGACCCAGTCAAGACCATACGGGGACAAGATCGTGATCGCCTGCGCCGTGTTGGGCGACCTTTGCAGCGCCCGACACGGTCGACACACTGTCAGAATCGCACCTTCTTGTCTGTACTATGCAACATCTACTTTGTCTGTACCGCTGACCTATGTCAGACCGAGTAGCGGTTGAGGTTTGGAGTGACCCGACTCTTCAGGGCAGGTCACCCTATAAATACCCTCCAACTACAGTTGTAATAAACACACGATCCAAGAATACAGTTTGCGCACAACATTCCATTACTCCCATCCACTGAGAAAACCTACTGGTTCGACCCGTCGTTCCAACAGTTGGCGCTGTCCTTGGGGACCCTAGTTCGAGAAGCTAGCGTCCTCTATATCCAGTCACCAAAATATGTCAGGTCAAAAGGGCGCGAGCACGGTTCCTCTGTGGTGGTCAGCCAGCACCGCCGGAGCCGAGCCCACCCTAGTCGCCATTCCCGACCAACCGGTCGCCGCATCCATCGGGGTTCCTGCCATGGAGCCAACCCAGGCCCCTGAGGGGACGCCGGAGGTTCGGGGTCCCGTTGGCGTTCCGGAACCGGCCTTCGTCAGTCCCGCGGGGCTCCAGGAGGGGCCTTCAGATGTGCACCTTCCAAACGGGCCCCCGGTAGTGGCCCTCCGGACTGACTACATCCGCTCACAAGACCCTGAGAATGCCTCCAGAGGAAGCGGGAGTCAAGCCGATGCTCTGGCTGCCGAGAATGCCAGGCTAAAGGCAGAGCTAGCCCAATGGCACCAGGAGGCATCGCTCTGCCCCCCAGAGCCCTCCCGCGCCACGAGGGTCGCAGCAGTAACCTTGAGCAACGACGAAGATCAAGTGGAGGAAAAGAAACGCGTCATACAACGAGGAGTCTCCCCTGCACCCCGACCTCCAGAGGGTGCGCTTCGGCTCAAAGTTTTGCGCCGGCAAACTTCCCATGTACTCCGGGGACTCCGAACCCAGAGAGTTCTCCCCCTCGTACGCTCTAGCGATAGAAGCGTCCGGGGGGAGCCGCGACACCATGGCTAAGTGCTTCCCTTTGGCACTCGAGGGGATCGCCCTCCGGTGGTTCTGGTCGCTCCGGCCCGGGACCATCCGTTCGTTGGACCAGCTGAGGAAGAAGTTTGTCAACAACTTCCAGGGAACCTTCGTGGCCCCTATGTCCACCGGGAGTCTCTTCCAAGTAAAGCAGCAGCCCGGGGAGACGTTGCGGCAATACTCCCAGCGCTTCGCGCACACCAAGGCCCAGATCAAGGGGCTTTCGGCTTCCTCGGTCATCGACGCTTCCCGAGAAGGTGTCACCCACCCGGGCCTCCTCGACAAGCTTCATCAGAAGCCTATTTCCTCGGTGGCCCAGCTCATGATGTACTTCGAAGAGTATGCCCGCTCCGAAGAAGGCCAGCTGCGCCGATAGGCGATGATTGTCCCCGTCCGAGCCACGAGCGCCAGGGCATACGAAGTCTCACCGGACCTCGACCGCGGAGTCCGCCCTACTTCAGACTTCCGCCACCAAGACTCCGGCCAGCAAGACCTCGTTCACCGAGACTCCTAGCGAGGTCGGAAGCACCTTCGAGGGGAGGTCATCAACATCACCCCTCGGAGCTCCGCTAAGCACCAGCACACATCCAGCGGAGGCCGCTCCACCGGGACCAAGGCTCCGTCACGGGCGCTCTCCGGAGGGGCCGCACTTTACTGCAGCGTCCACGGCGAAAACCAGAGCCACGACACCGACTCCTACCAGACCATCCTTGCCCTCTGGAATGACTACCTCAAGCGAAACGCCGGCCGTGGCTCCACCGACAAAGGAGTCCCTGCACCCCGCCGGAAGCGGTCCAGATAGTCAGGCGCCAAGATGGGCCGGAAGTCCTGGGCCTAGCCCCAGAGCTCGGCAGGGTCTAGGCTCCCAAGCTCGAAGATGCACTGGACTAGGGGAAACAGGTGGTCCTCCCCATATCTAGAGGAGGTGATCTAGGAGCCATGTCCAAACGACAACGGTGAGATTACGTTCGGGAGGTCGGGCACATCGGCACGTCGAGCTCTTCCGTGCTCCCCCAATGGTCCAATGTCCCCATCTCCTTCACCGCCGAAGATGCCACCGGCAAGCGATGATAGTCCCTGTCCCCCAATGGTCCCATGTCCCAACGCTTCGCACACACCAAGGCCCAGATCAAGGGGCTCTCGGCTTTCTCCATCATCGATGCTACCCGAGAAGGCGTCACCGACCCAGGCCTCCTCGACAAGCTTCACCGGAAGCCCATCTCCTCGGTGGCACAGCTCATGACGTATTTCGAGGAGTACGCCCGATCCGAGGAGGGCCAGGCGCACCGGCAAGTGATGATAGTCCCTGTCCGGGCCCCGAGCACCAGGACATATGAGGCCCCGCCGGACTTCAGCCGGGGTGCGCGTCCCGTTCCCGACTTCCGCCGCCAAGAGTCCGGCCGGCAGGACTCCGTCCACCGGGACTCCTGACGAAGCCGAAAGCATCTTTGGGGGGAAGTCCTCAGCATCACCCCCCGAGCCCCCGCCAAGCATCTGCACACGCCCGACGGAAGCCGTTCCGTCGGGGCCAAGGCTCCGCCTCGAGCGCTCTCCGGGGGAGCCACCTTCTACTACAGCGTCCACGGCGAGAACCAGAGCCACGACACCGACTCCTGCCGGACCATACTCGCCCTCCGCAGCGACTACCTCGAGCGCAATGCTGGCCGCGGTTCCACCGACAGGGGGACCCCTGTCCGCCGCCCAGAGGCAATCCAGGTAGTCGGGCGCCGCGACGAGCCGGAAGTCATGGGCCCGGCCCCAGAGTTTGGCAGGGCCCCGGCCCCCAAGCTCGAAGATGCACCGGATCGGGGGAAGCGAGTGGTCCTCCCCATATCCGGAGGGGGAGCCCTGGGGGCTCTTTCCAAGCGACAGCGCCGGGACTACGTTCGGGAGGTCGGGCATATCGGCACGACTGGCCCCTCGGCCCTCTCGGAGTGGTCCCATGTCCCCATCACTTTCACCGCCGAGGATGCCTCCGGAGTAAAGTTCCTGCACGCCGACCCCCTCGTCATCTCAGCAGACATTGCCGGAGTTGAGGTGCGTCGCATACTGGTTGACGGAGGGAGTTCTGCTGATATCATCTTCGTGCAGGCCTTCGATCAGCTGTGCCTGTCGCGCAAGCACCTACTGCCAGCTTCACGTCCACTCCAAGGCTTCGCAGGCCCCCCGCTCGACGCCCTGGGCTAGGTCATGCTGGAGGTGACCTTCGGCAACTCCCCACTTCAGCGCCGTGAAGAGATCCTATTCGACGTGGTCGATGCTCCGTACACCTACAACGCTATCTTCGGAAGGGGATGCTCAATCGCTTCGGAGCCATCGCCCACCACAACTACTTCTGCCTCAAGATGCCGACTCTCGGAGGGGTGTTGTCAATCCTGGGTGACTAGGCCGTAGTCCGCCGGGTCGAGTACGGTCACTCGGCGCCGTTGGAGCCACGGCAGATTCACAGCGTCCGCGAAGGTGCCGAAGGAGCCGGCCTCCCAGGAGACGGGGACCCCGGGTAGAAGGGCCGTCCCACCAAACCTCTCCCGGAGGAGGAGGTCATTACCAAGATCTTGACCCAAGAAGGGAAGGAGTACCCGATCAAGTTCGAAGGGGGTCTAGAGCCGGAGGTGTCGGCGCAGCTCGAGGCCATCATCCACGGCAACCTCGACATCTTCGCATGGTCCGACGAAGACATTACTGGCGTCGACCGCTCGATCATCGAGCACTCATTGGTCATCGACCCGAAGGCGCGGCCGGTCCACCAGGGGCTCTGGAGACTTTCCACCGAACGGGCCGAGCTCGCCAAGGCTGAGACAGAGAAGCTGCTTCGAGCAGGGGTGATCCGGGAAGTGAGTCATACCGACTGGTTGTCTAACCCAGTGTTTGTCCAAAAGAAAACATCTGGAAAATGGCGCATGTGTATCGACTTTACTTATCTGAATAAAGCTTGCCCCCGTGACCCCTACCCCCTGCCTCGCATTGACCAACTAGTTGATTCCACAGCCGGAGCACAACTCCTCAGTTTCCTCGACGCTTATTCCGGCTATCACCAGATCTGGTTAAAACCCAAGGACCAAGTGAAAACAAGTTTTGTCACCCCCGCCGGAGTATTCTGCTACCTCCGGATGCCCTTCGGCCTCCGCAATGCAGGGGCCACCTTTTCAAGACTAATATCCAAAGCCCTGGGTCACCAGTTGGGGCGTAATGTGGAAGCATACATGGACGACATCGTCATCAAAAGCGCCACCAAGAGCCATCACGGCTCAGACATAGCTGAGACCTTCGATAGTCTCCGACGGTGTGGAATCCGGCTCAATCCATAAAAGTGTGTCTTCAGAGCGCGCACAGGGAAGCTACTTGGGTATCTCGTTTCCAGCCGGGGCATCAAAGCCAGCCCGACGCAGGTTCAGGCATTGCAGAACATGTCCCCCCTCAGAACCTGAAGCAAGCGTAGAAGCTGGCTGGGCGGTTGACAGCCCTCGGGCGATTTTTAGCAAAATCAGTAGAGCGAAGTTTGCCCATATTCATGGCGCTCCGAGGTTCTAAGCATTTTGAGTGGACCCCCGAATGTCAGGATTGTTTCGAGCAGATCAAGGAATATCTCTCCGGCCTTGTGGCCCTCGCCACACCCCAGGCCGACAGTCCTTTATTGGTCTACCTCGCCGCCTCCGGCAGTGCAGCGAGTGTGGCTCTAGTCCAAGAGGAGAAACTCGACAGGAAGCTGATTCATCGCCCCGTCTACTTCGTTTCCGAAGCCCTCGCCGGAGCTAAGGCTCGGTACTCCGAGCTCGAAAAGGTGGCCTACGCCCTCGTCATGGCATCCCGGAAGCTCCGGCACTACTTCCTGGCTCATGATGTCATCATCCCGACTGCCTACCCGCTAGGCGACATGTTCCAGAACAAGGACGCCACCGGCCGCATCGGGCATTCTGCGACGAGTTGGGAGTCCAGCTCTGCTTCGCCGCCGTGCAGCATCCCCAGTCTAACGGGGCCATGGAGCGAGCTAATGGGCACATCCTCTCAGGCCTCAACAAACGCATCGTTGGCTTAGCCAAAGGATTGTGGCCCGACGAGCTGCCGAAGATCTTGTGGTCCATCCGGACCACCACTTCCCGAGCTACCGGCTTCACTCCGTTCCGCCTCTTGTTCGGCGATGAAGCAATGACCCCAACGGAGCTCCGAGCCGGTTCGCTACGCGTCACAGCGCCCGAAGCCGATGACGAGCGCACCGTCTCCCTTGACCTGGCCGAAGAAACATGGCTCCGAGCCATCGCCAACCTCTCCCAGTATCAGAAGGAGACCAAGGCATGGTACGACCCCAAAGTCAAGCACAACGAGTTCCAACCGGGGCACCTCGTCCTTCGCGCGGTGGCCGCTCCCACCAAGCTGGGCAACAAATGGGAAGGGCCATACATTGTAACAAGGTCCGGACGACCGGGCTCTTACCGGCTCGCCACCTTGGAAGGCGAGGAGTTGAAGCATACTTGGCACGCGGAGCACCTGAAGCGTTACTTTCCGTAATCTCATCAGTATACTCCACTAGCGGCCGATGGCGCCTGCTTATGTATCCGACTTGCGTAATAAAATCACCAGGCAAGTGTTTTCGCCCATCGCAAACGCGCGACGACTATAAAAAACTTCGTTTCATCAAAGCCGATCGGGTTCCGAGCTCTGGCTCGACGCGCCCTCGCTATCGGGTTCCGACCTCCGGCTCGACGCGCCCACACGCTCGGGTTCCGAGCTCCGGCTCGACGCGCCCTCGCGTTCGGGTTCCGAGCTCCGGCTCGACGCGCCCTCGCACTCGGGTTCCGAGCTCCAGCTCGATGCGCCCTCACTGTCGGGTTCCGAGCTTCGGCTCGACGCGCCCTCACGATCGGGTTCCGAGCTCCGGCTCGACGCACCCTCACGCTCAGGTTCCGAGCTCCGGCTCGACGCGCCCTCGCTATCGGGTTCCGAGCTCCGTCTCGACGCACCCTCGCACTCGGGTTCCGAGCTCCGGCTCAACGTGCCCTCGCTATTGGGTTCCGAGCTTCGGCTCAACGCACCCTCACGCTCGGGTTCCGAGCTCCGGCTCGACGCACCCTCCCACTCGGGTTCCGCGCTTTGGCTCGATGCGCCCTCGCTATCGGGTTCCAAGCTCTGACTCGACGCGCCCTCGCTATCGGGTTTCGAGCTCTGGCTCGACGCGCCCTCTCTCTCGGGTTCCGAGCTCCGGCTCGACGCGCCCTCGCTCTCGGGTTCCGAGCTCCGGCTCGACGTGCCCTCGCTCTCGAGTTCCGGGCTCTGGCTCGACGCGCCCTCGCTCTCGGGTTCCGAGCTTCGGCTCGACGCACCCTCACACTCGAGTGCCGGGGCCCCGACCCCGAGTGCCCCGGCCCAAGATGCCTTCCTCCTAGCTGGTTAGCGCCCAGCCGACAAACCGACTACCTGCTAAGGAGGGGGGAAGGGAAGGAGCAAGGAGAAAGGCTTCAACCTCGCATGTTAAAAAAACAAAAAAGAAAGAAGGGGGGCGTACAATGTTTATTACAAACCAAAGATGGAAGAGAAGGATCAAGAGAAGTTCTCATCCAAGCCAAGCAAGAACCGAAGGCCCCCTCGGTCGGAGGGGCCACCTGGGCCAGAGCGCGCTTCGGCCGAAGGCCCGGGCGCGGTTCGCGCGGACCTTTCCTTCCTCTTCCTTCGCTCCTCCTCCTTCTTCTGGGCACGAAAGGCCGTCTGGTCTTCTTGAAGTTGGGCCCAGCTGCGCAGATCGCCCCCCCGGGGGGCGCTTCATCCAGGCCGGCTTCCGTATCAGACCAGTCAACCGGTTCGGGAGACGAAGACAAGGAGCAGGACCCTGTTTCTTCTTCCTTGACAAGGTTCAGAACCCCTCGGAGGATGTCGGGGTCCGCACGCCCATCACTACTACGGGGAAGAACGAAGCGCGCAGGCCGGTTCGCTCTTAGAACCTCGAAGATAGCCCATCGATGTCGAAGAGCGTCGTCAAATTCAAGCACTTTGACATCGTAGTCACAATCATGGACACCCTGAGTGAACCCCAAAAAGTACTCTTTATTAATATATGATTAAGTTTCCTAAACTATTACAGGCTAAGACAACGAGAGATTTTGAAGAAGCTACACCTTCGGGTTCGGCTGACGGGTCGAGACCGAAGGCTTCGAGGGAGTCGGAGGACCACGTGCGCGGAGCGCCTCCTCCAGCCAAGCCTTGATTGCTTCGGGACCTTCAGTCTGCCAGACTGCCTTAAGCGCCCTCTAGGATTGATTCAGCGCAGGGCTCGGCGTCCAAAGGTGATCCCCCATGAAGGTGACCAGATGCGGGCTCGAAGGCGAAGGAAGAGGAAGTCCAGACGCTTCAAGATGCCGAAGAATCCCGTAAGCGGCCACTCGAGCAGACACCTCGCCGTACTGCGCCATGGTAAGGTGTATTTTCCGGACGGCGGACTGGATACACTTCACCCTGACGGACCCGGGGCTCCCGGGCGATGTCAAACGCGCCGCATCCAGTACCGTAGCACGCCAGCACCTTCTGGAGGGACACCGCGGTGTCAGCCGCCGTCTTCCCTGCCTCAGCAAGCACCTCGGTCATCTCCCTATTCCGGGTGATGAGGTCCACCTCAACCCGCTCCATCTGGGCCACCCGGGCCCCGAGGGCTTCGGCGTTAGCTGCCGCCTCCGAGACCTGGGTCCGGAGCATGGAAACCTCCCCTTTGAGCCGCTCCGCTTCTGCGGCTCGGGACCAAAGCCCCTCTGCTTCAGCAGCTCGGGTCCGGAGGGCGTCGACTTCCGCCTCCAGCTCATCGGCTCGCTCGGCCCGAGCCCGGAGTCCCTCCAACTCCACGACGCGGGTCTTGAGGGAGTCCATCTCCGCCACTTGGGCCTCGAGCGCCTCGACCCTTGCTGCCCGGAGCCGAAGGGCTTCGACCTCCGATGACTGCTCGCGAGCCAGTCTCTCCACGGTATCCGCTCGGGCCGCGAGTTCCGCGACATCCGCCTCGCGGCATTGGCGTTCGGAGAGCAGGGCAATTAGCTGCCCCTGCGCCAATGCAACCACCTGTGCGCAAGGAAGATGATCAGAAGAAGAGCTAGGGGCTCATTGAAGGCACTCCAAGAAGGTACCTTGCCCGCTGCGGTCTCGATGGCCCTGCCGAGGTCTAGGCCGTCTGATAGCCCTAGTTCGTCTATCACTGGGGCCTCGCGCAGCCGTAAGTATTAATCGTGGATTGGGGCCACTCGGGACGCGAAGTCCTCACCGTCCACCAGGAAGTGGCGCAAGAGGGGCACGGTGGTGTGCGCGCCTCGAGGATCGGAAGGGGGCTAAGGCCGGTTCCCTGCGTCTTCGATGGCCTCCGGAGAGGCCCTTTCGGAGGTCTCGGACTCCGTTCTGCCCCGTTGCCCCGGAGCCCTCCTCGCGCCAACAGGGGCTCCGGACCTTGCATCCGGAGCGTCGTTGGGAAGCGGGACGACTCCGTCGACCTTGCATCCGGAGCGTCGTCGGGAAGCGGGACGACTGGTTCGACGCCCCGGGCCGATGTCCCTGCGCGGGCGAGCACAAGCTAAGGTCGAGAAGGCCCCAACGTTTGGGGAAAGGATGGGTAAGTTATCGTACCTTCGTCCGCAGTGTCGGCAAGGTCCTCCAGAAGCTGAGCGGGCCCCGACGGGATCGGGCGGTAGAAAAGGATGTCGATGGAGTTCACCGGGGAGCTCGCCGCCGCCGCGGCGAGCTCGGCCTCTATGTCGGCGCTCCTCTCAACGGCGCTGATCGGGTCGGCCAACCCCCCTTGGTCCAAGCTGTCGATCGCCCTGCTCCCGTGGGAGCCGGCGGAGCCCCCCTCCGATGCCGGCTCGCGCGAGGGAGCGGTTTTGGGAGCCGGCGTCGCCCCGGTGACGGGCGCCTCCTGCCCGGCCACCGGCGCGGGATCCGTCGGGCCCGAGCGAGGGGGAGCGTCTTCGACCCTTCCAGCGTCCGGCCGAACCGACGGGGTTGGGTCCGGAATTATCGGAGGGTCCCTTGACTCTGACTGGGCCCCATCGCTGGAACCCCCCCATTCGGAGTGGGAGGCGGAGGAGTGTCCCGGGGAAAGCTGCCTTGGACCCTTCACTATCTTCTTCCTCTTCGAGACAACCCGGAGGACCTCAACCTCCGGGAGAGGTGGAGGCGAGAGCTCGAGCGCCCCCCACACTCTGTTGGAGCGCACCCAGGAGCCCACCAACTCCAGCCGCCGAGCGCGTTCAGCCGAGGTAGGGACTCCGAGAATCCTCTCCGTCATGCGGGCCACCTCATCGGCGGTCCGGGCAACGAAGTGGACGAGTGCAGACACTTACCAAGCTGGCGGGAGAGCTCCGCTAGCATCGACTCGTCCCGGCTGCTCCGGAGCGACGCCGGCCACTCTTCCTTTAACGGAGGGATCTCGAGAGCCACGAACTCCTCCGCCAAGTCGCGCATGCTCATTCGGTGAGCGACGATCTGGAGGAGCTAGATCCTCGTGGAAATCGAGCCGGTGTTGGTCTCGACGCGCGCTTCCCTCCGGAACCAAATGTGGCGCGGGATCCCGGCGAGGCCGGAGCTGAGCCCCACGCGGACGTAGAACCACCGGTTCACCCACTTGGAATACCACCTTTCGTTGGTGGCCTTCGCAGGGAAGGAGTCCGCGTACTTCCTCCGGAGCTGGAAGTTGATGCTCCCGAAGGCTAGTATCTGGCCTCCCTTCTTCTTTGGCTGGCAGAGAGCTTCGTGCATCTGCGCGAAGACCTCCGCCCTCCCTTCGCAGCCTTCGGCGCGCATGGCCCACTCGAAAATGGTGAGGCGGGCCACGGCGTTAGGGGACAGCTGCGGGAGCTCCAGATGGAACGCGTCCAGCACCCCGGCGAGGAGCTCCGAGGCAGGGAACCCCAACCCCGCGTCGAAAAAAGCTTCGAAGACGACGACCTCGCCTTCTCACGGCTGCGGGACCGTTTCTCGACCCGGCTTCCTCGCTGGCATCTCAGAACCAAGGCGGGCCCTGGTTGCTTGCTCGATCGACGCTTCTGTGCACGCCGACGGGCCGAGCTCCAAGGTATGCTCCCGAAATCGCTCTGAGGTGGGGCGGAGCTCGCGCGCGCCGCGCGTCTCTGACGGATCCGTCGTCGCCGCCGCCGCCGCCGCCATCTGGCGCTGCAGGAAGCGTGGGTCCATCGCCATTGTCGGGGCGGCGCTCCTCACCATTGCTCAAGGAAGCGAGAGGGGAGTCACAGCTCAGGAAGCAGGGCAGATGCTGCTTGAAGTGGCTAGAGTGGGCGTAGCAAGTGAAGGAGGAAGAGCAGGCCGCGCGACAGGATATATTTAAGAACAAGGCCGTCGGTTCCTCTTCCGATTCGTTATGCGTGTGAACGCGGCGGTTGCATGGCACCGCAATTAAGGCCAAACCGGCGCGTTGGGGCGTGGCGGCTCCCTGGCGGTTCACCTCCCCGATGCCGTTTACACGCACATTAACTGCTTCTGGCGGCGTCTGGCCGCCCCCTCGGGGCCAGAGCCCCACGGTCAAGGTGCGCACACACCCAGCGAGCACGGTCAAACTCCTCTTAACCCGTCGGAGAGAGGATTCGAAGCGGTCCTCAGCCTTCGGGACCGATCACGCCTCCCCGCTTTTGAGCTCCTCTGCGTTGGACGAAGGGGGCTGCGTTACGGCTGGACCCGGCACCACAATGTAAGTTGCGTTCTTTATGAAGGTCGTCGGAATTATCATGTGCGCTTCCACCCTCTCTTAACGCAGGACTCTCAAGAGGGAAAAAGCGAGGGGCTACTGTTGGGGGAGATAATCCCGACGGCGAAGGGGGCCCACAACCACGGGGTCCGAGGCCTAGTGCCGGAGGAGGCCGCCCTCCGGCTTGAAGATGCCGGAGGCCACCCCCGGCCTGAAGATGCCGGAGGCCACCCTCCGGCCCCCTCCGGCCTGAAGAGGCCGGAGGCCACCCCCCGGCTCCTGCCGGATTGAAGATGCCGGAGGCCACCCTCCGGCTCTGGAGGCCGCCCTCCGGGAGAAGATTGCCGGGGGCCACCCCTCGGCCCGTGGTAGTGAATCCGGAGGAAGCGCTGGTGGGAAAAGGACTGGACAAATATACGTGGAGACAGAATCGCGATCCTCTGGACCGTGTCGGGCGGCGCATGCAGTGTCCGACACGGCTAATATGCCGTCAGAGTCGAATCTTCTTGTCTGTACTATGTATAGTCTGTTTTGTCTGTACTACCGACCGGCGTCTGGCCGTGTAACCGTTGGCGGTCCAGAGGCGCTTGGTCCTCTGGACGGGGCGCCCTATAAATACCCTCAGCTGTAGTTGTAAGGGACAGGCTCAAGGAGCATTGAATACACTACTCTCATTCGCACTAAGAAAACCTGCTGGTTCGATCCGTCGTTCCAACAGCATTGTAGCCCACAAACTATCACAAGGTCCAACGTATATCCCCGATAATCATACCAGACTGCTACAGAATCTGGAGCACACTCGGTCGGCTCCACAACTACAAGGGACGACGAGGCTAGAGCAACCGACCTTCTCGGTCGGCCATGAAGGAAATAGGGCGACCCAAACATCGACCCCCGCTCAGGACTTGCCGTTGAGTTCAACTTATAACCTCGAAAGAGGTGTGTTGGCACCGTTCTCAGTGGCCGGCACTAGTCCAATGGGATAGGAAGCCCCACAAGTCACATATGGTGTCGCAAGGAACATGCTGCCAGACATCATGTCACCTAGGGGGCACCCAATGGTATCCCTCAGGGGTACCATAGGACCATGAACTTTGGAGCGCAGCCTTATGGTGATGAGCGGCAATATAGATACAATGCTTCTCGGCCAGAGAAATATCATAAGGCCCCAATGCCTGAATGGTACTCAACACCGGGACAGTAAGAAGATTATTGGGTGAATCGCATCACAATAAGAAGATTTTTCCCGCTATCACTATCTGGATCAGCCTTCGCGTGGTTTGCTTCACTACTGGTGGATTCCATCAGAGGATGGGTGGATCTAGAGAAGAAGTTTCACTCATATTTCTTCGCTAGCATTCAAGAAGTGAAACTCACCGACTTGATGACCATAAAGCAAAGAATGGACGAGTTGGTGCAAGATTATATCTAGAGGTTCCGAGAGGTACAGAGAAGATGCTATAGTTGGAGCCTCAACGATACCCGGTTAGCGGAGTTGGCATTTCAGGGACTCCTGAACCCAATTAAGGAGAGATTTTCATCACAAGAGTTCGAGAGCCTCTCTCAACTGGTGCAAACAGTATCGCACATGAGAGCCAATTCCAAGAAGCCAAAAGAGACAAGTATCAGAAGAATGTGACATACACACATGTGTACTGTTGTAGAAATTTTGTTAGCTACAGCACAGGTTTTGTATATGTGTATACGGAGTGTAAAATGAACCTCAAGGGTTCTCTCAGAAGGAAAAAGGGTTTATATTGGTTCGGGCCTCCCCTAGGGGATAATAGCCCTACGTCCAGTTTGCAGTGGATTTGGCATGGTATGCCTCGGTATGGAGTAGCGAACTCTAGGGTCTCATAGTCCCTGGAACCGGTCCCTTGCTACAAGGGCTTGGCCTTGCTTTTATAGGCACACAGGCCTTAAGGAAAAGACCAAAAAGCCCTCTGTGAGCCCTAGGCTCATAGGGGTAAAAAAGGGAAAAAGGAGCTAGCTACAGTACAAAAGTGCTTTACAGCTTTACAGACGTGTCAGACAACATCATACTTTGACCAGCTAAGCGACATACCAGGGGCGGAGGGGCCCCCGGTATGGCCTCTAAACTGTAGCGAGGTGCAGATATTTATTGGGTTTGGAGTAGGGGCCGGAGCTCCTGGCGCAGGCTACGAAGGAGGCTTCGAAGTATACTCCGAAGGGGGCTTCGAAGCATACTCCGAACGGGGCTCCGAACTGAGGTCTCGGAGACTTGGCTTTGAACTGGCCGGAGAGGGTCCGAAGGCTTCCTCTGAGGAGCTCCGAAGGGAACCCGAAGGCTAACTCCGGACAGGGCTAGAAGGCTAACTCCGAAGAAGGCCCGGAGGCTGGCTTCGAAGTTAGCCTGAGACTTAGCTTCTGGCGGTCTTCAAGGGATCTCGAGGGCTTAGCTTCGGAGGGCTCCAAAGGACCTCACTCCATAGGGCTTCGATGGGGCCCTGGGGCTTCGCCCCTGCAAGCTCCGGCATAAACCTTGAGACTTGGGAACAGTTCTTGGGGAGGAAACAGTCTTCGACAGTGTTGGGCTCCGGGCCGAAGGCTGTCGGAGGCTGATGTCATTTGGCCCCTGTTCAGGGGAAATATATTGCGCCAACAGTAGCCCCTCGCGTGCAGGCCTTCGGGACGAAGGGGTGCGCGCGTCATTGGGACAAATGACCCTAAAATTACTACTTCGGACAAACATGCCTTCGGAGCTTGGAACGAAGGTAACCTCGAAAACCGCAGGTAATAAAAGCCTGCGCCAGCTGTCAGAGCGATCTCGGGGAGCCCAAACGGCTCCGCAACGGTTAGAAAAATTACCGTTACCCTACGCTGGGCCGCTTCGCCTTCGCTGCAGGCCCACTCAGCAGTGGGTTCGGCCCACGACCGTCGGAATTCTTACCGCCTATAAATAGGGGTTTACCGCGTGCGGCTTCGGCACGCTCTTATTTGCTTCCTTCTCATCGCCTTACAACCTTCGCTCTCCTCTCCTCCTTGGCTTCGTGCAGAGTGCCCTTCGCTAGCTTCTAGCCCCTCGCTCTGAAGTCCCACCAAAATGCCGAAGAAGGCAGTGGCGAAGCCTTTGGTCTTGGGCTCGAGCTCGGGCTCCGCCCAAGTGCAGGTAGCGGCAGCTGCGGCAGCGAAGCCTGCACCCAGGCGGCTAGGACCTTCGGGACCTTCGGACGCCCTCTGACAAATTTGAGCAGACGCTGGAGATGAGGGCCTCGATTTCTACGGAGGAGTCAGTCCGGAGGGCCACCGAAGGGAGGATCACAGCGAAGATCCAACTTAGGGTTCCAGAGAAGTCAGAGGCCGTGTCGAAGCCCCGGGCTAACGAAGTGGTTGTGTTCGAGGCCTTCTTCAAAGCCGACCTTGGGCTGCCAGCAGTCGGGATGCTCAGCGAAGTCTTGAGGGCTTACAACCTCGAGCTTCCTCAACTCTCGCCCAATGTCGTGGCGAGGCTTGCTGTCTTCGAATGGGCCATGAGGGCCGAAGGCTGCGAGGGCCGCGCGGACTTCTTCATCGCCCTTCACGACGCCAACTGTCAGCCGAAGCCGAGGGAGGGGACAGACCGTGTCAAAAGGGCGTTGGCCTTCGGCAGCGCAAACTTCCAGCTTCGGAGGGAGTTCCAGGATGCCTTCCCGGCGAGGGCTGTGAACAACAAGTGGTACTCGAAGTGGGACCAGGAATGGTTCTATGCCTCCGTTGGCGTGAACTCTCCCCTTCGGAGTACCAACGCTCACATCTTATACCGACGCGAAGGGGTGGTGAAGACCAGCGAGAACACCCTTCGCTCGAGGATCTTGCTTCTTCGGAGGGTGGCGGCGAAGATGAGCATGAGGGACCTCGCTGAGGAGTTCATCACCCTTCGACTCAGCCCCCTCGCGTGCTCTTGGCCGGAGGGGCTCTTCTAGGCTTCGGGCCAAGGGGAACTTCGCGAGTTGGCCTTCGACAGCTTCTGTAAGGCTTCAACTCTTTTCACTTTTCATACTTCGCAAAACTTCCTCTGACTTGAACTTTTATGAAGCCCACCTCGAAATGAGGACTCCGGAGGAGGCCATTGCAGCGGCGGAGCGCGTCGTTGGGACTCCGACACCTGAGGAGCAGGCCCAGCGCCTTGCTTTGGTGGGGTCTTGGGAGCATTGGAACAGGGTCTGGACTGCGCTTGGCATCGAGGCGCTCCCTGCTCTGCCAGACTTCTCCCACCTCACAACTTCATCAGCCGGAGCCAAGAGGAAGAGGGGGATGACGACGAGCTTGGGACTTCGAGGGTGCGGTCGGAGGTCCCTGTGACTGAAACCTCAACCCCGGAGGAGGCAGCGGTGGAGCCCACAAGTGCTCCGGCCACCAAGAAGGCAGCGGAGCCCCTGGCGGTGAGACCTTCGACGGCGGAGGCCGACATGCTTACTCCAGCCACCGAGAAGGCCGCGGAGGCTTCGACGGCAACAACCTCGGGCGCGAAGGCTGATACACCAGCTTCGCAGCGAAGGGATTGGGGGGCACACATAGCCCCTCCTTCCTTCGAAGAAATCTCCGACGAAGGTAAACCCTTTTTACATGCTTCTCTTCAATATGCGGATTTTGACTTGGCCTTTCCGCAGAGGAGGATGCCGAAGCGAGGCCCACCGGGGCGGAGCCGGTAGACAAAGCCGGACCGAAGCCTGTCGCGGCGAAACCAACCGAGGCTTCGAGCAGCAGCGGCAGTGATAGTGACTCGGAGTCCGGGAGCTCTTCGTTCGAAGACAGAGGCAGCGAAGGCCACGGCGGAGAGGACCCTCGAAGCGACGAGGAGGTCGACATGGTGGGCCTAAACCCTACTTTGCCGAAGCCTGCGCAGGTGGCCGCGGCAAAGGAGATGGTCCATCCCTTCCGGCCGAAGGGTGCCATGACGGAGGTGGCAATCAACAGCTTCCACGAGAACTGCGCAGCTGCGGGGGCAGGGGACTTGGTGGCTCAACTTAGCCACTTGACCCCCACGGAGCTCTTCATCAGCGCGAATGAGACCCTCGTGTGGGTGAGCAGAGCCCTTTGCATCCTTCGAACTATATTTTAGCCTTCGATCAATACTTATGATTTCTTGAATTCTTGCAGGCCTTCGCACTGAACGCAGCAGCTTCGTCTTCTACAGACAGGTGGATGGAGCGACTGTCAGAGGAAAAGGAGGTCCTTCGACGCCAAGTCTCGGTGGAAACCGAGAGGCGAAGGCAGGCTGAGGCTTCGGCTGCTGAGGCAGAGGTGGCGAAGGCTGAGGCCGACAAGGCTAAGGAAGCCTTGGCCTCGGAGATGGTTCGGCTCCGCGCCGAGCTCAAGGCTTCAAAGGACGTCGAGGCTCGGCAGGCGAAGGAGAACGCTTCACTCCGAGGACGGGCTCAGAAGCTTGAAGACTTCATCGTGGACAACCTTGGCGAAGCCACCCAGAGCCTGACCAACGTCCTTGAGCAAATTGGGACCGAGTGCCGGGCTCCAGACTTCGGTGACCAGGACCCGATTGGGGACCGCGTCGACTTCTTGAAGACTGTGGCTTCGATGGCGGAGGTATCACTGAAGGGCTTCGCCCTTATGGTAAAAATAAGGGTTGTGTATTGAATATCTGAGTATTCAATACCCTTTATAGAGTGAATAAGGGTATTTATAGACTGAATATTAAAGGAAAATACTCCTTTACCCTCTAATTACAACCGACTAAGAAGATATTGTTTAATACTCTTCATAGGGGTAAAAAGGTAAAAGACTAATTTAATCAGAAAGAAGATAAATCTTCTATCCTCGCTGGCAACACCCCATCAAGTGGAAAGGCTTCGGGAAGCTTCGTTATGCTGAAGCCTTAACGGAGGTCTTCGCTGTATAATACTTCGAATATAGCAAAACCTCGATACTTTTAGGATCTTCGAAGATCAAGGCTTCTGTCTTCGTCCCTTCTGCTTGTATCTTCAAGGGTGTCCTTGACCTCTAGAGGATGAAATATTTTCCCCCAACAGTAGCCCCTCGAATATTTCTCTCTGAATTGCCTATACAATAAGAGAGCAGTATACGCAAGAAATAATTTCATACTTACAATCAAGAACTTAGTGAGTTTTACCACTCTTTGAAGCATTAGGAGGTCCAAAATCTTCGGACAAACTTCTATGCGAAGGTATGTATTGAAGGGGCTTCGAAGATAGATCCTTGCGAAGCTGAAATAACCGTTAGACTCACAGAAATAGCCGTTACCTTTTTTAAAGGCTAAACTGTCGCTTCGTTTCCGGAGGCATGATTTCTCATGAAGAATCGCAGTGAATCATAATGGTAAAGAAGATGTAATGGCGCACACAAACGGTACACTGCAATTACAAGTTCACACTATAAATAAGAGTGCAGGGGTGAGTTTTGGATACTTTACCAACTGCTCCTGCATTTTCCCCTTTCTACTTCCTGAGCCCATCTTCCAACTTCATCTTCTTTAATGGCGAAAATGAGCCACAAGGTCCCTGTTCCCGCTTCGTCCTTAGCCAGGCAACAGGCGATGGCGGCAGCAGCGGAAGCAGCGTCTTCGGAGAACCCTCGCCCAGTAGGTCCTCATGATCTCCATCCAGCATCCACCAAATATACAAATCAATCGTATAGTTTGGGGCCTTCAACTTGTTCGAAGAAATCAATTGTGACGACATCTCCTAGGAAGACGGGACCTGGAATCAAGATTCTCCAGGCTGTGGGAGAGGTGATTCCTGCCCCTCGAATTGGAGAAGTGGTGGTGTTCAAAGCATTCTTCAAATCTGGATTGGGGCTTCCAGCAGTGGAGTTCCTTTCGGAGGTATTAAACTTGTTCCACATTACTTTGCCTCAACTTTCTCCAAATGCAATCGCTCGCTTGGCCATCTTCGAATGGGCGATGCGAGCTGAAGGGTGTGCCAGGAGAGCCAAGATCTTTGCGGCCCTTCACAAAGATTCATGCCAACCGAAGACCTATACTAGAGCCGGAGGAGAAAAGATGGTGATCGCCTTCGGGAGCATCAATTTCTGACTTCGCGAAGAATATCAAGACCGGTTCCCAGCAAAGGCCATTAACACCAGATGGTACACGGACTGGATTCTTTGCTGGTTTTATGCCGAGGTAGGAGCGGACAACGCCTTGGCCGGCCCTCTGGAGGACATCAAAGTTCACCTCGGGTTGCTGCAATCCATAAGTCGTCGCATGAGCATGCGTGACTTAGTAGAGGAGTTCATCAGACTCCGGATTCCACCCTTGATGGCTAGCTAGCCAATCAACTTCGAAGAGAACCCAGAGGGCGAACTCCGAGAGATCCCTTCAAGTGTTGCAGGTGAACTTCTTGTATGTCCTGCAAAAATATTTTTACACGTAGTATTGATTCTATAAAAATGATTTAACCGAAAGAAAATCTTATCTTTAAGCTCCACGCGCCACCCTCACTTCGGAACAAATTGTCCGAGCTTCGGAGAAGATCCTCGGGGCTCCTTCGCCCGTTGAAAAAGATTGGAGGGTGAAGTTAGTTGGTAGCTGGGAGCGATTCAACCGAGTATGGAGTGTACTTGGAGTTGAACCTCCAATTCTTCCATACTGGATCAACTCGAAACAAGCTCTAAAGAAAAGGAAGGTTGATGTTGGAACGACGGGTCGAACTAGCAGGTTTTCTAAGTGGATGGGAGTAATGGAATGCTGTGCGCAAACTGTATTCTCGCATCATGTGTTTATTACAACTGTAGTTGGAGGGTATTTATAGGGTGACCCGCCCTGAACGGTCGGGTCACTCCAAACCTCAACCTCTACTCGGTCTGACATAGGTCAGCGGTACAGACAAAGTAGACGTTGCATAGTACAGACAAGAAGGTGCAATTCTGACAGCGTATCGACCGTGTCGGGCGCTGCAAAGGCCACCCGACACGGCGCAGGCGATCACGATCTTGTCCTCGTACGGTCTTGACTGGGTCTTCTCCACGCATGGCTTCCCTTCGGAGCCTCTGATCCGCCCGAAGGTTGTCATCCGACATCTGGCCGGTCGCTCCCCCTCCCGAGGACCCCTCCAGCACATCTCGGAGTCCCTGGAGGCCTCCGGTCTCCTCGTTCGGAGGCTCAGGCACCTCCGGCATAGGGCTTCGGGTCTTCCGGCCATTGCCTTCCTTTAGAGCCGCACGGGCCTTCACGCTCCCCTACCGTCATCACGATTATCTCCCCCAACAGTAGCCCCTTGCTTCTTTCCTCTCGAGGGTCCTGCACAAGAGAGGGTGGAAGCGCACATGATAATTCTGATAATCTTTATAAGAAATCTACTTATGTAGAGATACTGAATCCCACTGCAGGGCGGCCCCGTTCGATCGTTCTGGAGATGTTTCGGAGCCTTTAAGCGTCCTAGGATCCGGAGGCCGAGAGCTGGTTTCGGAGCACCTTCGACGACCTAGTCGCTTCTAGCCCCTTCGAAGGAAGAAGCTTTGACCAATCGCTTTGATGCCCACGCGGCTTTGACTGCCAGGTTCCAGCGCCCGAGGAGTCGAGCTAGTGCGTTACTTGGCGCAGTTAATGCGATAAGCATGTAGGCGATGCGGGGGAGCCCGACCGTTGGAGACGGGCGCACCCGAGGCGCCAGCAGAGTCTTAAATGCGGGCGCCGTGCGACCGGCGCGTGCGTGCACCGAGCGGCGGAAGGTGGACCGGCAGTGGCCTCTATGCTTAAATAGCCCCTGCTGCGCTGGCCAAGCCCTCTCCTGCCCACTTGTTTAGTCCTCTAGCTTCATCCCTGATGGCGAGCGCTTGCTCTTGAGCTCTTACTTTCTTCCTGCTTCCTCTTGCTATGGTGGATAAGAGTGCTCCTGCCGCGGCGGTAGACCCCCGCTTTCTGCAGCGCCAAGTGGCAGTGGGGGCAGCTGCGGCGGCGACTGCTTCAGGCCCGGTAGAGGCGCGCGACTCTCGGGAGCTCCGTCCCGCTTTGGATCGGTTCCGGGAGCAGACCCTAGAGCTGGGGCCATCGGCAAGTACCGATGCATCCATCGAGCAAGTGACTAGGGGCCGCCTTGGCCCCGAATCGAGGGCCAGGAAGCCGGGCCCGGAGTCGGTCCTAGCGCCGTGAGAAGGAGAGGTCATCATCTTCGAGGCCTTCTTCGACGCGGGACTGGTGTTCCCCACCTCGAAGGTCCTTGCCGGAGTCTTGGACGCCTTCTACCTGGAGCTTCCGCAGCTGTCCCCGAACGCCGTGGCCCACCTCGCTGTCTTCGAGTGGGCCATGCGCGCCGAGGGCTGCGAAGGCAGGGCGGAGGTCTTCACGCAGATGCACTAAGCCCTCTGCCAACCGAAGAAGAAGGACGGCCGGGTACTGGCCTTCGGGAGCATCAATTTCCAGCTCCGGAGGAGGTACGCGGACTCCTTCCAGGCGAAGGCCATCAACGAGCGGTGGTACTCCAAGTGGGTGCACCGCTGGTTCTATGTCCGGGTGGGGCTCAGCTCCGGGCTCGCCGGGCCTCCGCGCCACATCTGGTTCTGGAGGGAGGCGCTCATCGAGGCCAGCGCCGGTTCGGTCTCTGCCCGGATCCAGCTTCTCCAAATCGTCGCCTGCCGGATGAGCATGCGGGACCTGACGGAGGAGTTTGTGGCCGTCGAGATTCCGCCGCTGAAGGAGGAGTGGCCAGTGTCACTTCGGAGCAGCCAAGATGAATCAACATCGACGGAGCTCTCCCGTCGGCTCGGTAAGCGTCTGCTTTCTCTTTGGCCCTTCTTGTCTTTTACTACGCTCGGGAGGTTTTCGGACCTAACCTTCGGGTACAGGGTCGCTCGTCGCCAAGACGCCCGAGGAAGTGGCCCGAATGGCGGAGAAGATCCTCGGAGCTCCTACCTCGAGTGAGTACAAATGGCGAGTGGAGCTTGTGGGATCTTGGGGGCGGCATAACCGCGTGTGGGACGCACTCGAGCTCTCCCCTCCGCCTCTCCCGGAGGGGGAGGTCCTCCGTGCCGCTTCGAAGAGGAGGGTGGCCGACCTCAACGCCGGCCTTTCCCCCCGGTGCCCTTCGAAGAAGAAGAAGATGGTGAAGGACCCGAGGAGGCTCTCTACGGCTCACTCCTCCGCCTCCCACTCCGAATGGGGGTACTCCAGCGAGGGAGCCAGGACAGAGCCGGAGGACCCCCCGACGGTCTCGGATCCGGTCCGGCCGAAGCGGCTGACTATCGAAGGAGCCGGAGGCGCTCCTACCCCTCCGAACCCTTCGATGCCTGCTCCGGGGGCCGAGCAAGAGGCACCGGTTATCGAAGTGGCACCGTCCCCCAAGTCTACTCCCCCGTGCGTTCCAGCCTCGGATGGGATCTCCGCCAGCTCTCGGGGGAGCAGGGAGACCCACAGCCTAGACCGGGGACGGGATGGCTGACCCCCTTGGCGCTATCGAAGGAAGCACTGACGTCGAGGCTGAACTCGCCGTGGCAGCAGCGGGTTCCCCGGTGAACTCGATAGACAATCTGTTCTATCGGCCGGGTACTCCGAGGCGCATCCAGCCTTCGAAAGTCTCCATTGAGGCCGCAGACGAAGGTACGCAAACCCGTTCAGCCTTTACTCAAAGCACTGGGCCTTTTCATCCTTAACCTCTATTTCCTCTGAGCAGGTACATTCGTCTGGGCCTTAGATCTGGCCCCGATTCCTTCCGAGGATGGTGCCAACGCAGGGTCCGAAGTCCATGCCAATGCGGCGGGGGCTTCGGAGCCAGGTGACGGGGAAGAGTCGGAAGAGGCCGCCGAAGAAGCTTTCAAGGGGGCTGACCAAGGGACCGGGATCCGGCCCCGGCCGCCCTCCAGCTCGAGGGGCGCGCGTTCTAGCGTGCCCCTCCTGTGCCCCTTCTTGGTGGAGGGCGAGGACTTCGCGTGAAGTGTGGCCTCGGTCCACGACTCCTACCTGCGCTTGCGGGAGGCCCGGGTGATAGACAAGCTTAGCCTGTCGGACAGCCTCGAGCTTAGCCGGGCCATCGAGAACGCCGCGAGCCAGGTATTTTCTCGGAGTGCCCATTAGCGAGCCCCTAGCCCCCTTTTTCTAACTCGCCGTTTCATGTGCAGGTAGTCACGCTGGCGCAGGGCTCGCTGCTCTCCCTGCTCTCCGAGCGCCACCGCCGTGAGAGCAGCGCTTCGGAGCTCTCCGGCTGAGCGGATGCTACCGAGAGGTTGGTCCACGAGCAGGTGGCCGAGATCGAAGGCCTTCGCTCCCGGGCCGCTAGAGCCGAGGCGCTCGAGGCCCAAGTGGCAGAGGTCGATTCCCTCAAGGCCCGAGTCATTGAAGTGGAGGCGCTCCGAGCACGGGCTGCTCAAGCGGATGAGCTCGTGGCGGAGGTCGATGCCCTTCGGGCCCAGGCCGCCGAGGTGGAGAGGCTCCGGTCTCAAGCCGAGGATGCGGAGCGACTCGAAGGAGAAGTCTTCGTGCTTTAGGCTCAGGTCTCGGACTTGGACGAACTCCGGGAGGCAGTAGCCAACGCCGAGGCTCTCGAAGCCCGAGTGCTCCAGCTAGAGCGGACCGCGGTGGACCTCCTGGCTTAGAATGACGAGGTGACCAAAGCACTTGCCCAGGGAGAAAAGACGGTGGTTGACACCGTAGTGTCTCTCCGGAGGGCGCTGACGCGCTATGGCACCAGGTGCACATCCTTCGACGTCACCCGGGAGCCCCTTAGCCGCTGGCTAAAGTTCGTCCAGGCCACCGTCCGGCAGATAGGCCTCACCGTGTCGAAGTACGGTGAGGTATCAGCCCGGGTAGCTGCGCTCAGGATCCTCCGACATCTCGAGGCGTCCGGCAGCCCCCTTCCTTCGGCTTCAAGCTCTCACCCTGTCGCCTTCAGGGGGATCCACCTCCTATCGCCAAGTCCGGCGGTTGCTCAGTCCTGGAGAGTCCTCCAGGCGACCTGTCAAGCCGAGGGCCCCGACGCGGTTAAGGCCTGGCTAGACGAGGCCCTTCGTTCGAGCGAACCTCCGGCCCCTCCGAAGCCTTCAGCCACGGCGCGACAACCGGACCCGAAGGTGTAGTCTCCTTAGGGTCTTCGTGCTGCAAATCTTGTAATAGTTTAGAAACTTATTAATGCATTAATAAAGGGTAATTTGCTTTTCGGGAACTATTCAGGGTGTTTGCTCGGCTCGCGATTACGACGTTGACGTGCTCGAGCCTGACAGAGCCCTTCGGCACCGATGGGCTATTCTCGAAGCCCTTATAGCTAATCGGCCCACGCGCTTCGTCCTTCCCCGAGGTAGCGATGGGTATGCAGACCCAGAGGTTCTCCAAGGGGTTCTGAGCCTAATTAAGGAAGAAGAGAAAGAGCCCCGAGCTCCATCTTCATCGCCTGAACTGGTAGATTGGTCCGACATGGAAGCTGGTCCGAATGAAGCACCGTCTAGGGGCGAAGGTTTGCGTAGCTAGGCTCAATTGCAAGAAGATCAAAGGACCTTTCGTGCCCAAAGGAAGGAAGAGAAAAGGCAGAAGAGGAAAGAGAAGTCTAAGCGCGCAGCGCTAGAGTCTCAGACGAGGGCAGGCTCCGGCCCGGGAGACTGTCCAGACCGAAGAGGCTTCCGGTTCCTGCTTGGCTTAGACGAAGACTTCACTTAGCCTCTCTTGCTTTTAATTCATAACGAATGTTGTATATTGTATGTTGTATTGGTGATGCCAATAATCAAAGCCTTCCTTCTTTGCTCCTTTCCCCCTCCTTCGCGGGCAGACGGCTTGTCGACTGGGCGCGAACAGTAGTGAAGAAGGCGGAAAAACTAGGTTGTATCGCACGGGAGCTCGGAGCCCGAACCGAGTGCACGTCGAGCCAAAGCTCGGAACCCGAATCGAGGGTGCGTCGAGCCGGAGCTCGGAACCCGATTGTAGGCTGCGTCAAGCCGGAGCTCGGAATCCGACTGTAGGGTGCGTCGAGCCAGAGCTCGGAACCCGAATCGAGGGTGCGTCGAGCCGGAGCTTGGAATCCGATTGTAGGATGCGTTGAGCCGGAGCTCGGAACCCGAATCGAGGGTGCGTCGAGCTGGAGCTCGGAACCCGAGTGTAGGGTGCGTCAAGCCGGAGCTCGGAATCCGACTATAGGGTGCGTCGAGCAGGAGCTCGGAACCCGAATCGAGGGTGCGTCGAGCCAGAGCTCGGAACCCGAATCGAGGGTGCGTCAAGCCGGATCTTGGAACCCGATTGTAGGGTGCGTTGAGCCAGAGCTCGGAACCCGAATCGAGGGTGCGTCGAGCTGGAGCTCGGAACCCAAATCGAGGGTGCGTCGAGCCGGAGCTCGGAACCCGATTGTTTGGTGAAAAAATGATGCTTGGATACCGAAGGGTGTCCATTTTGGCCGGAACGTTCCAATGAGATCCATTCCCTAGCGAGCTAAAGGCCACACAGGTGGGATTAGCTGTAAGCTGACCGGGGGCCTGTGTAGGGGTGGCAATTGGGTATGACGGGTACGGGTAATGTATACCCATACCCGTACCCGTTTAGCTAACGGGTAAAAACCCGTGCCCATACCCGTTACCCGCGGGCGCCGTATACCCGCGGGTATACCCGTTTGCCCATGAATTAGAATGGGAACCGTGGGAGAAAGAAGCGGATTGGAGACGACGGGGCGCACGGATCTGCTTATGTGTGGGATCCTGTGGTGGCGCAGAGGCAGAGAGAGTGGTGAGGCAGGCTATGGACATGGCTGCCAGGAGGGTGCTTGCGTAGGCACGAGGCGGCGAGAGGGAGCCGGTGTGGGCGGTGGCCGGTGGAAGGCACGAGCTAGCGCCTGCAACTGGGAGGGCGCAAGCCAGGCCAGTCACCAGCGTAGGCAGCGTAGGGCAGTGGCCCACTGGACGATGCGCGAGGGCTTGGCCGATGCGTGCCTGGACGTCATTGTGCATTCCTGCAATCCTGCTTCATGCGAGTAGTGAACTGGATTGTAATGGAGGAGAGAGAAGGGGGTGGGAGGCTATTGCGGCTGGGTGGAGGATGAATTGAGGAGAGAGAAGGGAAGGTATTAGGATTTAAGATTTTTTTTATGGTGAGTATAGTTGGGTAAACGGGTAAACGGGTAAACGGGTATGGGTATTGACTACCCATACCCATACCCGTTTACTCATCGGGTATAGAATTGGGAACAAACCCGACCCTAATAGGGTTTTTACCCGCGGGTAAACGGGTAATCGGGTATGATTGCCATCCCTACCTGTGGCTCCATCGCCCCATCCATTGGCATCCTTGGCAGGTACACACTAAGTCTTTGGCATCGACGATGATTGTGGGCCAGTACACGCCCTGCCGGAGGGCCTTCCCGGAGAGTGGCCGAGGGTCTAAATGGCTACTGCACAGGCCCTCGTGGATCTCTCGGAGCATCGCTATCCCGTTTGAGCGAGAGATGCACCGAAGCAGCGGGGAGCATACTCCTGACTTGTACAAGATGCCATCAATGACTTGGAAAGACCTGGCGCGGAGTTGAAGCCGCGCTTGATTCGGACCGGGCCAGTCATCCAAACCGCCATCGAGCGCTCGCAAAATGGGCTCCCGCAAATCATTGCTGACCATGCAGAGAATCGTGGCTGGCCGAGGCGACGCTGGGGTCTTGGCTAGTACGGAGGTTGGAGCTTCCTCGTGGAGGGGCGCCGAAGGTTTGACAATCTCTTCGAAGAAGGCGCCCGTCGGCAAGGCTTGGCCGCTGGCTCTGGCTTTAGTGAGGGCATCGGCTTTACTTGGTGTGCATGAAGCACTGGGAGTATTGCCGCAACGTCGATGACCGAGGAAGCCGAAAGCCCCTTGATCTGGGCCTTGGTGTGCGTGAAGCGCTGGGAGTATTGCCGCAACGTCTCCCCGGGCTGCTGCATTACTTGGAAGAGACTACCGGTGGACATAGGGGCCACGAAGGTTCCTTAGAAGTTGTTGACGAACTTCTTCCTCAGCTGGTCCCATGAACGGATGGTCCCAGGCCAGAGCGACCAGAACCACCGGAGGGCGATCCCCTCGAGTGCCAAAGGGAAGCACTTAGCCATGGTGTCGCGGCTCCCCCCGGACGCTTCTATCGCTAGAGTGTACGAGCGGGAGAACTCTCCGAGGTCGGAGTCTCCGGAGTACTTGGGAAGCTTGGCGGCGCGAAACTTCTAGCCGAAGCGCACCCTTTGGTGGTCGGGGTGCAAGGGAGACTCCTCGTCGTATGACGCATTTTTTTCCTCTACTTGATCTTCGTCGTCGCTCAGGGTTACTACTGTGACCCTCGTGGCACGGGAGGGCTCCGGGGGGCGGAGCGACGCCTCCTAGTGCCATTGGGCCAGCTCTGCCTTCAGCCTAGCATTCTCGGCAGCCAGAGCATCGGCTTAACTCCCGCTTCCTCCGGAGGTGGTCTCAGGGTCTTGTGAGCGGATGTAGTCGGTCCGGATGGCCACCATTGGGGGCCCGTTCGAAGGGTGCACCTCTGAAGGCCCCTCCTAGATCCTCGCGGGACTGACGGTGGCCGGTTCCGGAACGCCAACGGGACCCCAAACCTCCGGCGTCCCCTTAGGGGCCTGGGTTGACTCCATGGCAGGCGCACCGACGGACATGACGACCGCCGTAGAGGAACTGTGCTCGCGCCCTTCCAACCTGACATATTTTGGTGACTGGATGTAGAGGACGCTAGCTTCTCGAACTAGGGTCCCCACGGACAGCGCCAACTGTTGGAATGATGGGTCGAACCAGCAGGTTTTCTCAGTGGATGGCAGTAATGGAATGTTGTGCGCAAACTGTATTCTCGGATCGTGTGTTTATTACAACTGTAGTTGGAGGGTATTTATAGGGTGACCCGCCCTGAAGGGTCGGGTCACTCCAAACCTCAACCGCTACTCGGTCTGACATAGGTCAGCGGTACAGACAAAGTAGACGTTGCATAGTACAGACAAGAAGGTGCGATTCTGACAGTGTATCAACCGTGTCGGGCGCTGCAAAGGCTGCCCGACATGGCACAGGCGATCACGATCTTGTCCCCGTACGGTCTTGACTGGGTCTTCTCCACGCACGGCTTCTCTCCAGAGCCTCTGATCCGCCCGATGGTTGGCCTCTGGCATCTGGCCGGTCGCTCCCCCTCCCGAGGACCCCTCCGGCACGTCTCGAAGCCCCCGGAGGCCTCCGGTCTCCTCGTTCGGAGGCTCAGGCACCTCCGGCGTAGGGCTTCGGGTCTTTCGGCCGTAGCCTTCCTTTAGAGCCGTACAGGCCTTCACGCTCCCCTACCGTCATTGGGATTATCTCCCCCAACAGTTGAAGCAGGGACTTCAGCTCTAGCCAAGACACCTGTTAAAAAGGTGGCTCGAAAGTCGAAGGCCCCTGCTCCTTCCAAATCTCCAACTTCATCTTCGGAGTCATCTAAAGATAAAGCAGACCGAACAATGGGGGAGGAGTTCGAAGCTCTCCTAGTAGTGGATGAAGGGTCTCGAATGGGAGCTGAAGTCCCCGTTCAAGACGACGTGGTGGCGGCGCCTGTCGTTGAAGGTAACCTCGAGCAGGCGGAGACTAAAAACACCCTGCCTAGCCAGGTAAATGCCCCTGTTATGGGAGAAGGCAGAGTCGAGACTGTGGATGTCCAAGTCTTTTCTCTGGACAAAGTGATAGCTATAGTGGTCGAAGATATCTCTACAGCTATTCCTTCGGTTCGAAGTTTGGAGTCTGAAGAGGATTTCAGCTAGATGTTCGAGCCCTCGAGCAGTCTAGTGCTCATTCGGCAACAAAATGTCGGAGGTAAGCTTCAGCAGAATAACTTTTCTTCTTTCCTTTTTTCTTTGTGTCCTACAAAATTTAAGCAATATCATATACCTTTGGTATTTACAGGATCAGCTCCGATGGAGGTGACTCTCGCGGCGGAGGTTGAGCTGGAGCCTGTTGCACCTCCGAAGCTAGCTCTAGTCGTAACACAAGTGACTCCAGTCCATGAAACGGCTTCAAAGAAGATGATGGGTCCTGGAAAAGGCAAAGGGAAAGGTTGGCCTTTGCCTGCTCCTGTTCCATGGTGGACTCCATCTGGATCCACCGATGGAGGCTAATCTATAGAAGCATCTAAAGATGCTTCACTACGCTTTGGTCCATCTCCCAACGAAGATGATTAGAGCGCCTTGTCAAGGCTCCCCCTCTTAGCTCCTTTTTATGGAGCGGAGAACTGGACTTCGGACTTTGCTAGAACCTTTGGCTCGGGCAAGGCGTGAAGTTAGGGAGACTGACCTAGTTTCCATCCTTGGAGAAGTGGAGGGGTCGGAGCTGGATGCAGCTTTGGAGTGGGCAGCCTACCAGGTACGAAGCATCTACAAAAATAGAGTTAGTTCAAACATATGTACATAATTTACTTACATTGTTCTTCTTCTTCCTTCATAGCAAATAGTTCTAGCTCGGACTACAGCTATATCACATGAGTGAGAATGTAACTAATTCAAGGAGAAGGTAACAACTCTTCAAAGGAGTCTTGTTAGCTCCGAGACTCAGACTTCGAGCTTGGAAGAGATGGTAGCTGTAGAAAGAAATGCTAGGACTAGCTTGGAGGCTGCCAAAAATGAACTCGAGGCTGAGCGGGTTGTGCTTCGGGATGAGGTGGAAAGACTACGGGGAGAGCAGGCAGCTGCGGGAGCCGAAATGGAGAAGCTTCGAGAGGAGCAACTAATTTTGACAGAGGAGGCCAAAAAACTGCTCGGACAAAAGAATTCTTTGATGACGAAGGTAGCTAGACTTTCATCTTTGACAGATGAGCTGATTTCGTCAAACAAGGCTTTATCTGAAGAAAATATAAATTGCGAGAAGGTGGCTTCGGAGACTATGGATGCCCTTCGGGGTGTCCTGGAATACTTCTGCACTTCTTGCGCTTCTTCAGCTGGCAATGACTCCCTGCTACGAAGAATGAAGATGATCCATGCAACGACGAAGACTATGAAGGCAGCAGGTACTCGGTACGGAGAGATGTCCGACCAAGTGGCTTCTCTCGGAGTACTTCGTTACTATGAAGATCTTGGGTTATCTGTTTCGCCGGAGCCCGGAGCGGCCCCCGTCAATTTTGGTGATGACCGACTTCTGACTCCTTTGGCTGATGTTGTCGTGGCTTGGGAGGCCTTTCAACTATGTTGGAGAGCTGAAGGATCATCGGCTATAAAAACATGGATTGATGAAGGCCTCCGTCAAAAGCAAGCGTGGTTGTAGCCTTCGAGTAACAAAACTCCTTCGGACCCGAAGGTTTAGTTCTCCTTAGGGCTCCACTTATGTAAAAACTTCAAAAGAACAAAAGGACATCCAAGCTTCGAAAGAAGGGAAGAGAGTTAAGCGCAAAGTTTTAAAGACTCCAGGCTCCGGAACAAGTCGCCTTCAAAGTTGGGCTAATTTTGAAAGCAGCTCTGGGGATCGAAGAGGTCTTTGCTTCCTTCTTGGCATAGACACAGATTTTTCATGATGTAATGTAGACTGTTTAAATAATATAAACTAGAAAGTTTCAAAATTGTCTCATTACTTCCTAACCCCTCTTTGGGGGTAAGCATCTCCGAAATTTGATCGAAGGTGGTTACACACAACAAAGATAACGTTAGTTAGGAGTATAGTTTTGGAGGCTCAGAGCCCCTTATCATATTAAAGAGGAATTAAGAACTGAAAGTCCGAGAGTGGTCACTAAGGACCTCAAAAAATATCTTCGACTCTATTAATTTGGAGTGTACAAACTAGTAGTTTAGTACAATTTTTCGAGTGTGGTCACTTCGGACTCTTTTTCGAGTGTGGTCACTTTGGACTCTTTTTTGGACGCATTAGAATCTGATTATAATGGTCACTTTGGACTCTTTTTTGGACGCATTAGAATCTGATTATAATGGTCACTTTGGACTCTTTTTACAGACGTTTTCCAGCTAATTGCTCGGAGTCTGTATTGTTTGGTCTCCTTCGACTCTTTTTACGGATGCTATCAAACCAGTGGGTCGGAATCAGCTCTTTGTGGTCTCCTTGGACTCTTTTTATGGATGCTTTCAAGCCGGAGCCTGGAATCCATATCATTTGGTCTCTTTGGACTCTTTTTATTGATGATTTCAAGTCGGTGGCTTGGAATCCATTTTTTGTGACTTTCCCACCTCGTCGGAAGCTTTGAACCAATGGTTCGAAGTCCGTAAAATTGGTTCAAATGAATGACACTTTCCTTCGCAATCAACTCCGTTCTCCTAGTGCGTCCACTAGAAGTAGGGAATGTTTGAGAAGTAGGCATTATCCGAACCATGAGCTTTATTTATTCAGAAGGTGTTTATAAATGATTACAAGGAGCCCCTATGCAAAATATCGCTTAAGATGCTCTGCATGCCAGGCATGCTTTAATTCTTCACCTTCTAAATTAGCTAATTTAAAAGAATCGGGGTATCCTAAACGAAGGATGATATAGGGACCTTCCCATTTATTTCCTAATTTCCCTTGTGCTATAATGCTTCGCAAAACTAAATGACCTAGTTTAAGTTCATTAAGTTTAATCTTCGGGTCATACCAAGTCTTCGTATGATGTTGATACTTCATCAAATTTGTAACAGCTCGAAGCCTTGTTTCTTCTATTAAGTCTATCGAAGCTTGTCTTTCATCTTCTTTTTCAGGTTCGATGGTGTTGGGGGAAAATATTTTATCCCCAGGACCTTTAAGATCAAAAGACAAAGACAACTTATGCAGCTTCTAGACAGAAGTTCATCCCCAAGTTGATGAAGTTTCCAAGCCGAAGGGTCCTCCGAACTCCATTTCAAATATACCCTCTAAAGGCTCCGTCTCTACAGTGGGAAAAAGCAAGACTGATGGGACGTCTGCCTTATCTATCCTCTTCGGACATATTTTACTATTTTAGCCCTATTCGGTGTACCGAAATAGTTTCCACTATGTCGGTTGTAATTGAGGGGTAAAAAGGTCTTTTCCTTAGAGTTTTCACCTATAAATACCCCCTTCTCAACCTGTAATAGGCATCGAATACTCAGATATTTAATACACAACTTCGAACTACTTCAAGCTATTATCTAATTCGGAGGCTTGAGATAGTTCACTTCACAAACTCCTTGTTTGTTTGTTCTTAATCTTAGAGAACCTGTTAGTGTAATCTTTTACGCCAACAGTTAGCGCCGTCCGTGGGGAACTTAGTTCTAAAAGCTAGTTCTCCGCCACTAACTACACTTCGAAGAGCACTTGTAGAGGGAGCTTCGGAGTCTCAGGATTCCGCACACCATTCGGTAAGAGGCTTCCTAGTGTAGCTCGAAGGCTTTTTTGCCTTCTCAAATCTTTCGAAGTCTTTGGTCTTTGGACCTTAACTTCGTTAGCCATGCCTCCCAAGCAGAGCCTAGCCACCGATCCTCCCCGAAGGTCCCCTTGGACCAACGGTGCAGGACCCTCAGTCATTCCACCAACTCCCGAAGCGGTCATCAGACCTCGAGCACCCAGAGGTCCCCAAGCAGCTCCCTCGATGCTTCAAACTAATTACCCTAGTTCCCAAGACCCGGAGATCCCCTTCAGAGGATATGAAGACCTTCTTGAGGATGTGGCTGCCCAAGTAGTGCGACTTCAGGAGGAAGTAGCAAGGTGGACGCAAGAAGCTGCAGATAGACTTCACTCTCAAGCCTTCACTCTTGCTCCGGAGGTGCCTCAAGACGACAGTCCTGGTAATCATCCTGAAGCTCTTCAAGTCCCGGAGGAAGCTGAGAACGCATCCTTCGATGACGAGTCTCCATTGCATCCGGACTAGTAGAAAATGCCCTTCGACCCCAGGTTTAAGGCCTCGAAGTTGCACAAATACTCTGGAGGATCTGACCCTGGAGAGTTCTCTCGTTCGTATGCCTTAGCAATAGAAGCCAGTGGAGGGGTGCAGAACATGATGGCAAAGTGCTCCCCCCTCGCGCTCGAAGGTGTGGCTCTCCGATGGTTCTGGTCTTTAAAGCCAAGATCGATCAAGTCATGGGAACATCTAAAGAGGAAGTTTGTGAGTAACTTCTAGGGTACGTTCGTAGCCCCAATGTCAACTAGAAGTTTGTTCTAGGTGAAGCAGCAAGCAGGGGAGACCCTTCGAGAGTATTTTACATGCTTCGCCCACACTAAGTCTCAGATTAAAGGCTTGTCTAGCTCTTCGGTAGTCGATGCGGCGCGCGATGGGGTGTTGAACCTAGACCTCCTCAGCAAACTTCACCGGAAGCTAGTGTCGTTTGTGGCACAGCTGATGGCATACTTCGAGCAGTATGCCAAGGCAGAGGAAGGTTGCCTCCGAAGAATTGTAACACCTTCCCCAGCCCTTCGAGAAGTGATGACGGATCTAGAAGTTCCAACTCCTTCGCAAGCCCCCCTTGATAATCGCTTCAATGATCATAGACAGGGAAAGAAGCACTTCCGCTCCAAGGTATTAAATATTGCACCCTCTGCCCTGAAGATGCCTTTCAACTTTCAACAGGCGCAAGCTAACAAGGCTGGTCCCTCAAAGCCTCAAGAGAAAATGGTTGGCAGGCGTCAAACCTTCTTCTGTTGTGTGCATGGCAAAAATAGAAACCATGACACGAAAGATTGCAAGTCCGTATTAACCCTTTGAGGCGAATACTTAGGTTGAAGATCAGGGCGAGGTACTTCGGACCGAGCCCCTCCAGCAGTGCGTTTGGAGCCTATGCAAGTCGTGGCTCGGGCCAGCAACCTCGAAGCACCGATGCAACTCCTGGTGGCCAACATTATGCCACCACCGAAGCAGGAGGATCCCCAGGATCGTGGCAAGCGAGTGGTCCTGCCCATCTCCGGAGGGGAGACCCTCGGTAACATGTCAAAATAGCAGCGAAGAGACTATGTACGTGAAGTACGGCACATAGGGACCTCGAGTTCAGCGGCAGAAATGCCCTAGTGGTCTCATGTATCCATTTCTTTTACTGCCAATGATGCTACGGGGGTGAAATTCCCCCATGCTGACCCCCTTGTTATTTCAGCCTTAAGTCTGAAGGATATTGGTGGACGGTGGAAGCTCCGCAGATATACTCTTTGTCCAGGCCTTCAACCAGATGTGCATTCCCTGAAGACACCTACTTCCGGCAGCTCGCCCACTCCAAGGTTTCGCAGGTCCTCCTCTCGTTGCCCTCAACCAGATAGGTCTCGAGGTTGCCTTCGTAGAGGGGCCCCTGGCTAGAGTTGAAGAGGTTATTTTCGACGTCGTCGACGCCCCGTATGCCTACAACAAAATCTTCTGGAGGGGAATGTTAAACCAGTTTGGAGCTATGGCACATCATAACTCTTTGTGTCTTAAAATGCCCACGCAAGGTGGAGTCCTCACTATTTCAGGAGACCAAGCTGCATCCCGAAGAGCGGAGTACAGCCATGGTCTACCTCTGGACCCTCGGTAGGTGAATAGTGTGTTGGAGCACATGGAGGAAGCTTCAGAGTCTTCTGGCTCCTCGAAGGGCCCTTCCCTAAAGGCAAGCCCAGAAGGTGATGTGATCATGAATATGATCCTAAAAGATGGAAAGGAGTACCTAATACAATTCGGCAAGAGGCTACCTTTGGAAATAGCTACTTCGTTGGAGGAAGTAGTTAAATAAAACTTAGATATCTTCGCCTGAACTAACGAAGATATCCCCGGAGTTGACCGAAGCATCATCGAGCACAGTTTGCTTGTCAAACCGAAAGCTAGGCCAGTGCGCTAGGGGCTCCATAAGTTATCAACAGAAAGGGCGAACCTCACCAAGGTGGAGCTGGAGAAGTTGCTGAGGGCAGGAATTATCAGGGAAGTAGCCCACACGGAGTGGTTGGCTAACCCTGTTTTTGTCAAGAAAAAGGGCTCCGGTAAGTGGTGCATGTGCATCGATTTCACGTCATTAAATAAAGCATGCCCGCAAGACCCCTACCTATGCCCCGAATAGATCATCTTGTGGACTCTACGGCTGGCTCCGAATTATTAAGCTTCCTAGACGCATACTCCGGTTATCATCAGGTATGGCTAAAGCGCGAAGACGAAGCCAAGACAAGTTTTATAACTCCCTCCAGAGTATTTTGTTATGCTCAAATGCCTTTTGGCTTGCGGAATGCCGGAGCCACCTTCTCACGTATTATAGCTAAGGCTCTAGGTCACCAGATAGGCCGAAATGTCGAAGCCTATATGGATGAAATTGTAATAAAGAGTGATGTAAAGCACCATCATAGCCTAGACTTATCTGAAACTTTTGAGAGCCTCCGAGCATATGGAGTTCACCTCAACCCTGAAAAATGTATATTCGGGGCGCAAGCAGGAAAACTGCTAGGGTACTTAGTTTCGAGTAGAGGAATCCAAGCTAGCCCGACGTAGATAATAGCACTACAAAGAATGGCTCCACTAGAAAATCTAGAGTAGGTCCAGAAGCTGACAGTAAGGCTTGCAGCCCTCAACAGATTCCTGGCCAGATCATCCGAACGAAGCCTCCCAATTTTTAAAGCTCTAAAGGGGTCTGAAAGTTTCAAATGGACACCAGAGTGCCAGAAGAGCTTCGATGACATTTAAGATTATCTCAGAAATCTGTCAACACTTATTGTGCCCCTCCTAGAAGAAACTCTCCTTCTTTATCTTGCAGCAACGGGCTCTGCAGTAAGTGCAGTGCTGGTCAAGGAAGTTTAACTTAAAGGAAAACTGGTGCAGAACCCAGTCTACTTCATCTCAGAAGCATTGTTCGGAGCAAAGACAAGATACTCCAAGATCGAAAAATTTACTTATGCTTTGGTAATGGCCTCGCGAAAGCTATGGCATTACTTCTTAGCACATAATCTCATCATTCCTACCTCGTATCCCTTTGGTGATATGCTTCGGAGCAAAGATTCTACGGGTAGGATCGGAAAATGGGATGTCAAGCTAGCCCCCTTTGGTATTTCCTTCACGGCGAGAACAGCTATCAAGTCCCAAGTCATAGCTGACTTCGTGGCCGAGTGGACTCCATTCGCAGTTTGGGCTCCGGAAGAAATCTCCGAAGGTCTATGGACAATTTTTTCTGATGGAGCCTATTAGGCATCTGGTGCCAGAGCTGGAGTTGTGATAATATCATCATCAGGGCAGAAGGCCATGTATTCTATGAGGCTCAACTTTAAGACCACCAACAATATCACAGAGTACGAAGGGATCCTGCTAGGCCTCCGAAAGGCAAAGGCACTTGGAGCAGCAAGGATTATAATAAAAACAGATTCCCAAGTCGTCGCAGGGCATGTTGACAAAAGCTTCCAAGTCAGGAACCCGTATCTTGCAAAGTATTTAGAAGAAATCCGCAAGACCGAAGCAATGTTTAAAGGATTTTTTGTTCGAAGTATCCCCCGAGTAGATAATCAACTTACAGAAATTCTAACGAAGGCTGCGGTCGGAGCATTGGATGTCCCAGAGGGTGCTTTCTATGAAGAACTCATCAAGCCTATGGTGCATCAAATACCCTCCATAGAAGTCCTTTGCATCCCAGTTACCGATTAGCGTACTTCGATAATGGATGTTTTGCAAAACAACGCAGTCTTGTCAGAAGGTCTGGATTTCCGAAGGTTGCAAGCAAGGGCTCAAAATTACGAGCTTGTCAATGGAATATTGTACAAAGCCAGAGTTTGTTCTCCCCTACTCTGGTGCATCTCACAACCCGAAGGTCAAGATATACTTTGGGAGATTCACGAAGTCTTATGCGGCAGCCATCTAGCCCCCCGTGCTCTAGCAGGAAAGACACTTCGATAGGGGCTCTATTGGCCAACAATTGTAAGAGATGCAGAAGAGTTGGTTCGAACCTGCCAAGGGTGCTAGTGGATGGGTAGGCGGATCCACCGTTCACCGACACCCCTTCAAGTTATTGCTCCGGTATGGCCAATGGCTCGATGGGGAATGGATCTCATTGGCCCTTTTCTAATGGCAAAAGGCAGCTTGAAGTTTGGGGTGGTAGCAATCGAATATCTTTCTAAATGGGTCGAAGATGAACCCCCTAACTGCTATCACTTCAAGAAATGTGCAAAAAAATTTCTGGCAAAATATTATATGCAGGTTTGGAGTGCCAAGGGAGTTAACTGTGGATAATGGCACTCAATTCGAAGTTGAGCCCTTTAGAGAGTTTTGTGAAGGCCTGGGCATCAAGTTATGCTTTGCAGCTGTTCGCCACCCCCAATCCAACGGAGCCGTCAAGCGAGCGAATGGAAATATTCTCTCCGGTTTGAATCGATGGATTGTCGGGTTAGCTAAGGGGCTGTGGACCGAAGAGCTTCCTAAGATTTTATGGTCCATTTGAACCACTCAAGCTAGGTCCACGGGCTTCACCCCATTTAGGCTGCTATTCGGAGACAAGGCCATGACTCCTACGGAGCTCAAAGGTGGATCGCTCCACGCAATGGAGCCTAGAAATGACGATGAAAGAAACACTTCACTGGACTTGTAAGAATAAACAAGGCTTCGAACTATCGCCAATCTGACGAAGTCCCAAGACCAAACAAAGACATGGTATGACCCAAAGATAAAAGTGAACAATCTTAGACCAGGTCATTTGGTGTTGCGAAGTGTAATTGCTCCGGGAAGAGTTAGCTAATTTAGAAGGGGAAGAGTTGAAGCATGCATGGCATGCGGAGCACCTTAAACGTTATTACACTTAGGGGCTCCTTGTAATCAATTGTAAAAGTACCTTTCTAAGCTAAATAAAGATGGAGGTTTGAATTATGCTTACTCTTCAACTATTCCTTACTCCTGGTGGATGCATCAGGGGAACGGAGATGCTTGCGGAGGTAAGCATATTTCAGGAACCCAGCAAATGACCTTTGAACCATTGGTTCAAGGATTCCATAAAAGAGCCGAAGGTGGCCAGCCTACGGATTCCAGGCTCCGGCTTGTTAGGATCGGTAGAAGAGTCTAAGGACTTTGAAAGAACAGATTTTCGGCCTTCGGGTGCGAAGCATCTGTAAAAGAGCCGAAGGTGGCTAGCTTATGGATTCCAAGATCCGGCTTGTTAGGATCCGTAGAAGAGTCTAAGGACTTTAAAAGAACATATTTCCGGCCTCTGGGTTCGAAGCATCTATAAAAGAGCCGAATGTGGCCAGCCTATGGATTCCAAGCTCCGGCTTGTTAGGATCCGTAGAAGAGTCTAAGCACTTTAAAAGAACAGATTTCCAGCCTCCGGGTTAGAAGCATCTGTAAAAGAGTCATAGGTGACCAAGCAATAAGGTTTCAAGGCTCCGACCCAATGAAACACTTTTTAAAGTCCTAAGCGACTGTTGTTGGAACTAAGCTCATAAACATTATAATACGAACGTATAGTTCGAAGAACTCTACGAAAGAGTAAAACATGATTACCAAGCGTTATGCGAAGCATCAGGTTGTTATATCAATCATTGTGTCCGACGGACCCTATCACAATTCGTACGGTCCCCACCCACAAGGAGGGGTAAGGAAGTAAGGAACAATCAGGTGATGCTTTCGAAACATGTTATATTAATCGGGTAATCATATTACATTAAGAGAAATTTTGGTCTTTGGAGTCCTGAGTTCTTAAAACTTTTCTCTTAGTTTGAGTGCCTTTCTTCTTCGAAGATCGTAGTTTTTTCTGCTCTTCTTGAAGTTCAGCCCAGGATAGAAGTCTTTCGGAGCTAGCCTCCGTTGGATCTCCAACTTGGTATTCCGAGTCAGACCAGTCTACATATTCTTAGGACGAAGATATTTCTTCCTTATCCTCTTCTTTAACATAAGATAAGACTTCGCGTTGAACTTTGAGTGCTATTTCCCCTTGCTCCCCTCGAGGAACAAAGAAACATGAGCGTCAGTATGGCCTTAAGCTCTCGAGGATAGCCCACTGCTGGCGAAGCCCCTCATTAGGCTCCATTACTTCAAAATTAGGTTCTGATGTGCATAAAAAAACCTAAAAATAAACATCCAAGCAAAGACTCCCCATTTATAAACTTTTCATTCATTAAGATAAAGGGCTTTACAAGATTTATTGTACATGTTTAAACGCCTTATGAAGCTAAACCTGTGGGTCGGTTGGCGGAGCAGGAGGAGTTTGAGCCGACGGAGTTGGAGCCGGCGGAGTCGGAGCTGGAGGCTTTGTCTGAGCTTTCTTCTGCTGGCGAGCCTCATCAATCCAGGTCTTGGCTGCAGCTTTGTGATCTATTTTCCAGGTCGCCCGAAAGGCTTCCCAGGTAGAAGACACATCCAAGGAAGGACGTAACAAGTCTTCATCGGCGAAGCCTGTAGGCGTCGTACCAATACTTGAGCAACTGAAATCCCGAGGGTTTCGATATGTCGAAGGACTCCGATTCCGGCTACCTGCCCGAAGATCTCTCCATAGCAAATTCCAGAGCCCTTCATCATCTTCGTTGCCGCATGGATCATCTTTAGCTTTCACTCGAGGGGCTCGCTCTCCGCAGTTGAAGACGAAGGGCACATCATACCAAAGTATTCTAGGGTACCCCAGAGGGTATCCATAGTCTGATCAGCAACATCAATGTTTTTTTGTCTCAGTCTCCGTCAGCTTCGAAGCAAAAGCAGAAACCTCTACTATCCTTGATAGCAGAGTACTTTTTTGAGCTAATGCTTGTTTGAGTGAGTCTTGGAGCTCTACAAGTTGTGCGCTGGAGCTCGCCTCTTCTTGCTGAAGCCTCTCAACTTCAGCCCTAAGCACCACACGCTCGACTTAGATTTCTTCGACTGAAACATTGAGTGTAGCGCTGCTCTATTGCTCGGCCCGGAGTGCTTCATCAGTAATGGCTCTGGCCCTCCACTCCTCAAGGAGCTCCTCCTCCAGTTGTAATGTTTTATCTTCGAAGCTTTTAAGAATAGTCTGGAGGGTGGTAACCTTCCTCTTGAGATGATTAGTTTCGAGCTCATTGGAAGTCACTGCGGCTCTAGCGAGGACAAATTGCTGCAAAAAAGCAGAGTGACTATAAAGTAATTTCGTTAATTAAATACATTTGTTGTATGTTTCATACCTGAAGGGCATCCCTTTCGAGGGCCAAATCAAGCTCTGGTGCCCTGGCTTTGCTCAAGACGGAGACTAGTTCAGAGCTCCCAACCTCTTGGCACTTATTTGCCAAGGGTTCCAGAAGCGCTCAGAGCCCTATCCACTGCTCCAAGAATGGAGTCAATAGAGGAAGCTAGGACAGGGCCCGTCGGTCATCCACAGCGGGGTCTTCCTTCGAACCGCTGGCTGAAGGGTCGTTGGAAAAAGGTGTTGTCGTCAAAGAGGGAAGGGGCCAAGGCCTGTCATGCTCTTACCCCTCCCTGGTACGAAGACCGGAGCCGCTACTTCGGCTGGAGTGGATCCTCCTTCGATCATTGCTACCTCAGATGGAGTCACTCCACTTGAGACGACTTTAGTCATCGGAGCCATTGCTTCGACCGGAGCATCAACTCTAAGGGAAGCCAAAGCCCCACTAGGGGCTAGAGCCACACCGCTCCTCGAAGCATCTACAAAGTTAGGGTATTTGTTAAGTACTTATTGCACAATAAAGTCTTTTTAGGAAGTTAGAAGGTAATGTTTCCGGATTTACCTCCATCTACGCTTTGAGGGAGAATCTCGGGGTCCGCCAGAAATTCATACATCCGAAGATATTCTTCAAGATCATCCCCAAAGTTTGCTCCGAAGCTGTTACAGTCGATGCTCTAGCCTCCGAAACTACCAATCTGGCCACAGGCGAGGTGGGATTTTCTAACTCTGGTTCCATGTCACCCACGCCAGGTCCGGAGGGGGCTTTTGTGTCAACTTCTACAACCTCCTGGAGGGCGTCTCCAGCTGAAGCTTGGGAGTCGCCTTTGTCATCTTGCAGCAGATAGTTTTCAAGATCTTTTCCCATCTAGACATTAGAGTCTTTTTCTTCTGTTTCCTCCGAAGAGGAGCTTCGAATGTCCAGGGAGGAAGGTGAAGATACCTGAGATGCTAGAGGAGGAGGCTTCGTTGTATTCTTCCCCTTCTTGACGGGGGTCTTAGCAACCCTTTTGGAGGACTCGGCGGTGGTTTTCCTTTTCTGGGGGGCTACCCCCATCGATTCGAAGTCCGATAAAGGAGGAGGCTCCATTCCCATAGCGCTCCACACCCTGTTGAAGCATTCCCAGCTTCACACCAATTCAACCCTTCGTTGTTTTTCCACCACTGTAGGGGCTCCGAGCACCCGCTCTGTGGCTCTGACAATCTGCTCAGGAGCTAGCGCCAAAGGAGCCACTAAAAAAGGTAGCATTTTATTATGTTATCTATTTTCTAATCAATGCTAATGCAAAAGTGCGAAGGCTTACCCAAGCTTCGAAGCTCTTCTTCCGAAGCATTTTGGAATGCAATTGGCCACTCCGTTCCGAGAGGAGGGATTCAGAGGGAGATGAATTCCTCCACGAGGTCCCGCATGCTCATGCGGCTGGCCACCGAAGAAAGCAACCCTAGCCGCGTCGAAAGCAGGCTAGGGTCCGGAGTGGCTTCGGCTTCCTTCCGGTACCAGATTTCTTGTAGGGGCCCCGCAAGGCTATAACCTTCTCCGACTTCGGTGTAGAACCATCAGAGGATCCAGTTGGTGTACCATCAATCGTTGATAGCCTTCGCTGGGAAATAATGCGAGTACTCCTTCCGAAGTTGGAAGTTAACACTTCCGAAGGTTGTCAGCACCTTGGTGTCTTCGGGTCTGTCTTGTGGCTTTGACTGGCAGGAGGCTTCGTGAGTAGCAGCGAAGACCTTCGACCTCCCTTCGCACCCTTCCGCCTGGAGGGCCCATTCAAAGATGGCCTGTCTAGCTATGGCGTTAGGGGGACAATTACAGTAAGGTATCGTGGAACATTTCTAGTACCTCTGCAAGGAAGCTGATTGTAGGAAGTCCTAGCCCGGCTTCTAAGAAGGCCTTGAAGACCACTATTTCTCCGCTCCAAGGTGCTGGGGTCGCTTCCGTCCCGGGAACCCGAGTCCTCATGCCTGGGCCCAGCTTCCCGTCCACTGCTTCTTCAATGGACTCCACCATGCTTGTCGACTGCCTGAGGAGAAAGCTTTGCTTCAAGGGTTTATTGGACGGCGGGCGGCGCTCCCGTGGGTTTTTGGGCCAAGAACCCCTGGGGCTCCCACCATTGCTGCCGCTGCTTATGCCGCCCATGCCTGACTCTGCGCTAGAGTTCCTGCCGCTGCTGGCACCATCGCACTGGTCCTCGCCATCGATTGGTTGCTCAGGAGCTTGGGGAAAGTTTGAAGGTTAGGGAAAGGGGGCTTAGAACCAAGGCTCTGTAAAAAATTCCGATGAGCCTCGAGTCCCCCTTTTATATCCTTTCTGCTTCTAGTTACTGTGTTTCGAACATGCATTCACATTGTAGGTTCGGCTTCTATCGTTGACAGGTGGGGCTAGAAAGTAAAAAAGGTGTGAACCCACGGTAAAATTGTGTCTGTTACTTTTTCCTGGGAGCCTAATGGCTACTTGAAGAGTAACGGCTCAAAATTAACAGCTCTTTGTGATGCTTCACCTCTGCAATGGTTCGTTTCCTTGCGAAGCATTCACATGGGAGTCCAAGTTCAAAGCTTTCATCAGACATACTCCGATGCCAAAGACACCTTGAACGGATACAATACCTTCAATTTTTCTAAGTCCCTAAGTATGAAAATATTTCTTGCGTATACTGCTCTCCTGCTATACAGGTTAAATTGGGGAAGCGTATTCGAGGGGCTACTATTGGGGGAAAATACTTCATCCCCAGGACCTTTAATATCAAAAGACAAAGACAACTTATGCAGCTTCTAGACAGAAGTTCATCCCCAAGTTGACGAAGTTTCCAAGCCGAAGGGTCCTCCGAACCCCATTTCAAAGATACCCTCCGAAGGCTCCGTCTCTACAGTGGGAAACATCAAGACTGACGGGACGTCTGCCTTATCTATCCTCTACGGGCATATTTTACTATTTTAGCCCTATTCGGTGTACCAAAATAGTTTCCACTATGTCAGCTGTAATTGAATGGTCAAAAGGTCTTTTTCTTAGAGTTTTCACCTATAAATACCCCCCTTCTCACCCTGTAATAGGCATCGAATACTCAGATATTCAATACACAACTTCGAACTACTTCGAGCTATTATCCTATTCGGAGGCTTGAGATAGTTCACTTCACAAACTCCTTGTTTGTTAGTTCTTAATCTTAGAGAACCTGTTAGCGTAATCTTTTACGCCAACAGATGGTGCGAAGAGATCCTCCTTTGTGCTCCGTCGGCGTCATGGATTCATCTCCAAATAGTAACCTAAAAGGGGTAAAGCCTGTGGACCTTGCTTGAGTGGTCTAAATGGACAATAAAATCTTTGGGAGCTCTTCGGTCCACAACCCCTTTGCCAATCCTACTATCCTTCGATCAGGCCTAATAGAATATTACCATTAGCTCGCTCGATGACTACATTATATTGAGGATGATGGACAGCTGCAAAACACATTTCTATGCTAAGACCTTCGCAGAACTCTCTGAAGGGTTCGGCATCAAATTGGGTGCCATTGTCAATTGTCAGTTGTCGAGGCACTCCTAACCTGCATATAATATTCTTCTAGAAAAAATTTTGTACATTTTTTGAAGTGATATATATGAGGGGTTCTGCTTCAACCCACTTGGAAAATATTCAATTGTTACCACTACAAATTTTAGACTTCCTTTTTCCATTGGAAAGGGGCCGATGAGATCCATGCCCCATCTGGCCATGGGCCAAATTGGAGAAATAACTTGAAGAGGTGTTGGCGGACGATGACTTCATCTTCTCATCCATTGACAGCCTTGGCAAGTATGGACCAAAGCCTGCGCATAAGCTATTATTGTGGGCCAATAAAGCCCCTAGCGAAGTGTTTTTCCTGCCAAGGATCGAAGGGTGAGATGACTACCACAAAGGCCTTCATGAATTTCTCGTAGTATATCTTGGCCTTCAGCTTGAGAAATACATCGGAGTAGGGGAGACAATACTCTGGCCTTGTAAATAATATCGTTGATAATATGATAATTCCGGACTCTTAATTGCAATCTTGAAAGCTTCGGGCCTTCGTGTAAATTATCTTCGCCTTGTAGTAATTCCATAATTGAACTCCGCCAGTCGGTGTTCGGTATGCAAAGGACCTCCGCAGGAGGGAGTTGGGGCACCGAAGGAGAAGTAAGCTCTTCATAAAAAGCCCCTTCCGAAATATTTATGGCTCTGGCTACAGCTTTTGCTAGGATATTGGCTTGTGCAATGTCAGCTCTTGGTATACTTTGGACATAAATCCCTTTGAATGCTGCTTCGATCTTACAGATTTCTTCTAGATATTTAGAAAGTCGCGGATGCCTGGCTTGAAAACTTTTATCAACGTGCCCCGCTACAATTTGGGAATCTATTTTTATAACAACTCTTGTAGCACCAAGGGCACGTGCCATGCGAAGACCTAGCAAAATTCCTTCGTACTCCGCACTATTATTGGTGAACTTAAAGTTAAGTCTTGCGGAGTACATTCCTCTTTGTCCTGAAGGTGAAATTATCACTGCTCCAACGCCTGCTCCGGATGCTTGAAAGGCTCCATCGGAGTATATGGTCATATTCCTTCACTTGATTTTTCCGGAGCCCATACTGCAGACGGAGTCCATTCTGCTACAAAATCATCCACCACTTGTGACTTGATTGCTATCCTTGCTACAAAGGAGATGCCAAAAGGGGCTAGCTCGACGACCCATTTTCCAACTCTCCCTATAGAATCTATGCTTCGAAGCATATATCCCAAAGGATAAGAAGTTGGTACAATTACATTATGTGCTAGAAAATAATGTCGTAGTTTCCTTGAAGCCATCACCAGAGCATAAGTGAATTTTTCCAATTCGGAGTATCTTGTTTTTGCTCTGGATAAAGCTTCTGATACAAAATATACTGGATTTTGTACCAACTTACCATTGACATCCATTTCCCGAACAAGGACCGCACTAACAGTGGAGCTTGTAGCTGCAAGATAGAGAAGAAGGATTTCAACTGCCATGTACACTGTGAGTGTTGCGAGGTTGCTGAGATAATCTTTAATATCGTCAAAACTCTTTTGGCACTCCGGTGTCCCTTCAAAATCTTTGGACCCTTTCAAGGCTTTGAATATGGGTAGGCTTCGCTCTACGGACCTTGCTTGAAATCTGCTAAGTGCTGCAAGGCGTCCAGTAAGCTTCTGAACCTATTTCAAATTTTCTGGTGGAGCCATTCTTTGCAGTGCAGTTATTTGAGTTGGGCTAGCTTCAATTCCCCTGCTCGAAACTAAATACCCTAATAGTTTCCCAGCTTGAGCCTCGAAGATACATTTTTCGGGGTTGAGGCGAACTCCATATGTTCAAAGGCTCTCAAATGTTTCTGCTAAGTCTAGACTATGTTGGTGCTTTAAAGCACTCTTTATTACAATGTCATCCATATAGGCTTCGATATTACGGCCTATTTGGTGATCTAGAGCCTTAGCAATTAATCTTGAAAAATTTTCCTAGGCATTTCTTAAGCTGAAGGGCATTCTTACATAGCAAAAGACTCCTGAAGGAGTTATAAAGCTTGTCTTGATTTCATCTTCGTGCTTTAACCATATTTGATGATAGCTGGAATACGCATCGAGGAAACTTAAGAGCTCCGAACCAGTAGTAGAGTCAACTAATTGATCAATGCGGGGCATGGGGTAGGGGTCACGTGGGCATGATTTATTCAAGGATGTAAAATCTATGCACATGCGCAATTTTTCGGAGGCCTTCTTCTTGACAAAGACTGGGTTGGCTAACCACTCCGTATGAGCTAATTCTATGATAATCCCAGCCTTCAACAATTTTTCAAGTTCTGCCTTAGCAAGGATTGCCCTCTCTGCTGATAATTTACAGAGCCCCTAGCGAACAGGTCGAACCCCCGGGTTCACCAGTAAACCGTGTTCAATGATATTCCGGTTAACTCCTGGAATGTCTTCATCGGAATAGGCAAAGACATCCAAATTCTCTCTAACTACTTCTTCCAATGAAGCAGCGTTTTCCGAAGGCAATTCTTTGCCAAACTGGAAGGGATAGTCTTTACCATCCTTTACAATAATCTTCGTTATAATCTCTCCTTCGGGGCTTGGCCTGGGAAAAGATATCTTCAAAGATTCACTTGATGCAGGGATATCCTCCGAATGGTCTTGCACATTATTCACTTGTCTTGGATCAAGAGGTGGACCATAGCCATATTCTGCCATTCGTGCAGTAGCTTGATCACCAAAGACAGTAAGCACTCCTGCTTGCGTAGGCATCTTCATGCATAGATAATTATGGTGCGCCACAGCTTCGAATTGATTTAACATGCCCCATCCTAAGATGATATTATAAGCGTAGGGGGCATCGACAACATCAAAAATCACTTCCTCTGTTCTTGCCACGAGCCCCTCTCCGAAGGAAACCTCAAGACCTATTTGGCTGAGGGCATCAAGAGGAGGTCCTGCGAAGCCTTGAAGTGGATGAGCTGCTGGGAGGAGATGCTTCCAGGAGATGCAAAGCTGGTCGAAAGCCTGAACAAAGATAATATCCGAAGAACTTCCGCCATCGACCAATACTCTCCGAACTTCTGTTCCTGCAATATCAGTAGTGATAACAAGGGGGTCCGCATGGGGGAATTTTATACCCGTTGCGTCAGCTGCAGAGAAGAATATAGGCATGTGGGACCACTCGGGCATTTTAGCTACCGACAAAGAGGTCCCGATATGGCCTACTTCACGAACATACTCCCTCCGTTGCCTTTTTGACATGATGCCTAGGGTTCCTCCTCCGGAGATAGGAAGAACCACTCTTTTGTCTTAGGGATCGAAGCTGTCTACACGTACGACAGCCTGCACCGGCTCCGGACGTGTCTTGGCAAGGGCTCGGTCAGTAGTGCCTCGACCAGAGCTCCTTTTGAGGTACTCGCTTCTCAAGGCTAGTATAGACTTACATGCATCGGTAGCATGGCTTTGGTTTTCACCGTGAACACAATAGAAGAAGGACTGGCCATTTCCAGCTGGCTTCCCTGGCAGCCTCCAACCGCTGACCTTGTTTCCCGAAGCTTGTGGACTCTTGGGGGAAAAATTTTGCGGAGAAGGAGTGATGTTCATGACTACAGAGCGAGGATGCTTCTGTCCTCGGCGCCTATCATGCTGATTGTCGAAGTGAGGCCCTTGCGAAGGAGTTGAGGTTTTCACTTCGAGTTTAACTTCTTGGATGACTGGCGAAGATGAAGATGTCCTTCGGAGCCATCCTTCCTCCGACCTAGCATACTCCTCAAAATAAGCCATTAATTGCGCTATGGAGGATATATGCTTTCGGTGAAGCTTGTCGAGGAGGCCTACATTGGTGAATCCTTCTCGTGCTGCATCGACCATAGATGATGCAGACAGTCCTCTTATCCGCGACTTCGTATGAGCGAAGTGCTTAAAGAACTACCTCAAAGTTTATCCAGGTTGCTGCTTCACCTGAAAGAGACTTCTAGTAGACATAGGGGGCACAAAAGTACCCTGAAATTGCTTATAAATTTTTTCCTTAGTTGTTCCCAAGATTTAATTGATCCTACTTTCAAAGACCAGAACCAACGCAAAGTGACTCCTTCTAGCGCAAGGGGGAAGCATTTTTCCATTGTATCTCAAACCCCTCCGCTGGCTTCGATTGCTAAGGCATATGAACGAGAGAAAAGACAGGGTGCAGCGGAGATTCATTATCAAAAGAAGCATTCTCAGGGGCTTCAAGATAAAATGCGAGGTCATCGTCGTGAGGCACCTCCGGAATGACATGGGTAGCTTGGGGACGAAGCATGTCTACATCTTCCTGTCTCCACCTTATCACTTCGGCTTGAAGATTGGCCATCTGGGTCACCACATCATCAAGGCGGTCTTCATTTTCCCCGGAAGGAGCTTCCGGGTCTTGAGAACTGAATAGGTCAGTTCGGAGTACAGTCAGAGCTACAGAAGAAGCTCCATCGAATTGAAGCATAGACGGAGTCCTTGGAGGGGCTTCGTATGTTCGAGGAAGAGTATTCATTTCAGGAGTCAGAGGTGGGGGAACTACGGAAGGTCCTCCAACCTCAACAGTATTCGAAGATCTTACTCTAGAGGTTCGAGAAGACCTCCGAAAGGGACTAGCACCTAGGCTCCATTTAGGAGGCATGGCTCTAGAAAGAACTTGGTAGAGAACGAAGTTTTCGTACTAGGTTCCCCACGGACGGCGCCAACTGTTGGCATAAAAGATTACGCTAACAGGTTTAAGAAACTGTATATGTGACAAACGAAGTGTTTGTGAAAGTGGACTATCTCAAGCCTCCGAATAGGATAATAGCTCGAAGTAGTTCAAAGTTGTGTATTGAATATCTGAGTATTCGATACCCTTTATAGAGTGAAGAAGGGTATTTATAGACCAAATATTAAAGTAAAAGACACATTTACCCTCTAATTACAACCGACTAAGAAGATACTATTTAATACTCTTCATATGGGTAAAAATGTAAAAGACTAATTTAATCAGAAAGAAGATAAATCTTCTATCCTCGCTGGCAACACCCCTTCGGGTGGAAAGGCTTCAGGAAGCTTTGTTACGCCGAAGCCTTAACGGAGGTCTTCGTTGTATAATACTCTGAATATAGCAAAACCTCGATACTTTTAGGATCTTTGAAGATCAAGGCTTCTATCTTCGTCCATTCTGCTTGTATCTTCAGGGGAATGTCCTTGACCTCTGGAGGATGAAATATTTTCCCCCAACAATTCCCCATCACATCATACTAACGAGTGCAAAGTGTTTCAGGTGGTAGATCCAATCAGTTGTGGAGCAAGGTCGAATCAAATTCGATGATGGGAAGAAGCCGATGAATATCGACAGTCATCTATTGTTCCCAGTCAACATGGTGCATGCATACCACACTAACGATCGGCACACAAATAAAAGCAAGCAAGTTGGCAACAATTTCGCTTTTTTGGATCTCATCAGGAAATACTAGAGGAAGTCAGAGAAGAGAATGGACGATGAAGACAACCATGGTACTGACGTTTCAATCCTCATTGGAATTGTTAGTTCTTTAGGCTTTGCTGAAATGAAGGGTTGTATCTACCATCAATGGACGACTGCCCAAGATGTGACGCTAAGGATACGTCACAAGATGATCATCGACCACGTAGCGTCAAGACAAGGCCGCATGATCGAGAAGCCGTTCACCAAAGATTGCCGCCACCGAGGGTGTCGGTGCTCGAAAGGCTCGGCCCTATCAACTCCAAGGAAATCAGCCAGCCGACCGATGTCAGTGATGCACCAAAGAAGCCACGATGGTTCCCTAGTGGTATTTTCACGAGGAGTCAGAAGAGAATGGCACAACGTCTGAGACAAAGAGAATCGAAGACACAAAGGTACGATGAAGAAACGGATCAGCCCCGAAGGATCAAGAGTGAGTGGCTACCAAAAGATAAGGCCGATCACGAGGATAAAAATGTACCAGATAACGGTGTCAACCATCAGCGAGGAGCATCCCAAGCTCGTCCTATAAAGACGGTGCCAAAGAATGATGGGTGGACTCGGTTAAGACTTTGCCACCACCGGTGAACTACAGAAATACAAAAATCGGACACTGGCGACAGACCGAGGCTAACCTTCGTAAGTACCTAGATCCCCGATGAGACAAACGGATTAAAGGAAACTACATTGGGGATGGGGGAATAGCCGAACGGGAAGTGCTTAAAGAAATATTGGCGGAGCATAAAGGTTTACACACAGAAATAGCTGATACCGATGGTATCACCTTCAGACGGCCGATGTAGAAGCATCACCCTTAGACGCAAAACATAAACAAGCTCAGTTTCAAGACAAAGGGATCAATGACAATATATTAGAGGAGAGACAAAAGTTTGGTTACAATACCAAGTGCTACACAAGATCAAAGCAGTTCCTGGCGAATGGCTTCAATCGCCCGTAGCCGAATAGCGTCAACGTCTTAAAGGATGGCCTGGTCTTCAGCATCTTAACCCAGAATATCCTGGAAGAAGCGATGGCGATGCTACACCTGGCGAACAGCACCAGCGAGACGCTTCTTTTGGGCATCGAACCGAGCTTGAAAAGAGGCGACGACCCTATCTTGCTCAACAATCTTCTCTCGTAGCCCCTCTAGCTTCGTCAATAGATCAGAGTCTTCCGACCAAAGCCGATCAAGCGCCTGCAACGTGGATGATGACTTAGCTTCAATGCAATTCAAGAGGGTACTCTTAGTAATAACTGCCTCTGTGTTAGTCTTCATTGCTTCCAACAACAATGCTCGGTGGTCTCGGTCGGCTATCTACTTGATGACTCATTGCACTGTCAGGTGATGGAACTCCAGATATGTAGCCGGTGTAAGGGTATCGGCCAATTACGATGAGAGGTAATCCCAAACCTCGTTTAAACGACCCCGTATCGCTTCGAATCATTGATGAGGACCTCCACTGGAGCCTCTAGGTGAGGAAGCAAGCCTGACAGCACCTCTTTCACCGCCGAAGACAATAGAGACATAGACGACGAGGAAGCATCGGCAGCGTCACCCTTCATGTATGGTCAGATGTCAAAAGAAAACTACTGGGCAAAGGACTAAAAGAAAAGAAAAATGCTAAGAAGAGACTCATCATAATATGATAAAGGCATAAAAGCACTTGTGTCAATAGGCTCGGTGGAGGCAGCCGATCGCAGAGTACTATCTACAGAAGAAACAACGGCGTCATCGGCCACTAGAAGAGTGTGCGTCCCCTCTTCCTCAAGGCAACCTTGGGGGGTAGGCGATCTCATGGCATCCACCATCTACCATAGTAGAGGCCAACGTCAGTTATGCAGATGACAAACGGGAAAAGGAAAAGCAAGTTGGGTACCTCATAAGGGGGTGAGACAGAAGGAACCCTAGCATCGAACACCACGCCTCCCGACATATCAGCCTCTACAGTGGCAGCCGTACTGGCCACATTAGCCGACACACCGGGATCTACATATGCAGAGTTAGGTGCATCGGCCCCAATGACGGTCTCCATCATGGCACCACCACCAGGTGGGGGCGATCGAGTGCTGGCCGGTTCATCGACTGCCGGTCTAGAAGCCTCCAAAGGGGATACGATAGCAGGGGAAGAAGGTTGGGTAATAAAAGGTGTCAGACGTTGAATACTCAAAACAAGGTATGCCAGGTAAAGACCCAAGTATACCTGGACTGATGAAGGCACTTTGGTAGCAGCCTTGGCTTGTTTGGCCGGGGGAGTGGACGATGTCAACTAGAGGAAAATAAAACACATTACGAAGGAGAAAAGACATCGCCAAACATATGGGATAATAGAAAGGGTACCTAGCTAGGTCGAGGTCTAGTGAATCGGGGAGTTCCTTCGTCTGACGCCTTGCGCTTATGCGCTGGAGTTTTGACTCACCCATCGGAAAGCAAATCCTTCAGGGTAGGAGCCCCACTACCCAGAACACTGACGGCTGATTGCAGCTGATAGTCAATTGGCCGACTACTTTGGCTCACCTGCGAAGCATCCACGCCACCCCCCTTCATGACACAAGGATTAGTAAAGGAGCTAGATAACGAGGAAAATGAACGAGAGGAGTATAGAAACGTACTAGTGTGGAATCATTAGCATAACCAAGATGCAGACACTCGTAGTACGACATCAAAGGTCGATCAAAAAGATGTAGCACCCATTCGCCCCACCACGCATCGAAGTCAATAGACCCGATGGTGCAGGCCGACCAAGGATCGAGATCACCATAGGGTGCCCCATCGGCTACTCGGGACAATTGATCATGCTCCTGGGCATTCACGATTTCTCCACGGATTTGGATTCAGCCGATAAAGAATAGGTGAGGAGGAAGCTAGTTAACCAAAACTGCCGTGAACAGACAGTCGGGTGATAAAATTCATAAGAAACCTGATGGGTAGTGAGGTTGACGGGAAGAAGACAAGGGGTGGTAAAGGTTTTGAAAATTTTGGTGGACCCCTCGTTCCGGCACACGTCAGTCAAGAGGAATTAATGGGGGTATTCGTACTCAAATAAGTACTCATATGCAAACAAGATGATCTTCTCAAGTCCAAGACCTCAGCAAAAATCTGTGAACTAGGAGCTCAAGGAATCAGGCAACAATCAAGAAGGAGACCGAAAAGAGGCTGCCCCGCCCAAAGACAAACACTGGCGATATACAAGAGCCAATTCAGAATGATCCCAGGGAATTCCATCAAGAAAAGAGGGGAATCATGGGTCACTTCGGCGAAGTACACGTTGATCCAAAGTTGTTGGAACCACCAAGGTCTGCCAAAGTGGCCGACAAGTTCACCATCCAATAATCTGGCCGATACCCGATAGAGAAGGTGATAAGTGGCACCAAGGAGGTATCGGCCGAGAGGGATTTTATTTTTGGCGCCAAGCTGCTTGACCAAAAATTAGAGGTGGGCGATTGGACCTAGAGTGGATCCAAAAAACACAAACCGCTCCAACCAGAGATTAAGGAAGGCAACGTGTTCTTCAGTGTCAACGGGGCCAGTCTGCTTGTTGTCCTTCATAATATACCTTCCCCAGCCACTGGTGGATTTCACACCAAGACGATAAGTCACCTTGGAGCAGAAAAAGATAGGATTGCAAGGGAAGGTGATGTCAAGGGAGGTCAAAGCAAGTACATCAAGTAGAGGAGTCATTGGACCACTACGAAAAACAAAGGCATTAAAAGTATTAGACCAAAAGTAGCAAATAGCAGTGTGGAGTGACTCGTTCTTATAAAGTTCGGCAAGAGAAAGGTCGATATAGTGGATGATGCCGATTTCCTCCCAAGACAGACGCTTGACGGTCGATACCCTAAGGTACCAATCACGCCAACCAGGAAGTGGGGAAGGGAAAGCCCAAAAGCTAAGGTGCCAATCAGAAGAAAGCATGGCAGAATGTTTGAAGGGGATCCGATTGGTTTCCACATTGATGATATCAACGGGATTAGGTTTACCCATCAGACCCAAAAATCGGTGAGTCGCATGGTTAGCAAGGGTAATCAAAACCTAGTTCCACGAGTTCTACAAAGAAGGCGAAAAGAAAAACAGTGAGAAAGGGACGAAGAAAAATGAGCGAACTAGGGGAAACCAAAAAAAGGGAAGATGCCAAAAGTTTACCTCGGGGACTGCGTCGATGGTGATGCCAAAATCATGGGACCGACAAAGAAGAGGGAAATGGCGAGCGACGGTGGTCGCAAGAAAACAACAGCTTAAAGAATACCAATACCAAATTGTGTGGGATTAAGCCTAGTCTGACACCGCCACGAAGAAACGTAGATACGTCGGACCAGGCAACACCTAATGCAGTCGTGAATGGCCGAAAGATGGGAAAGTGGGAAAATGAGAGAAAATTATGAAGCTGGAACCCAGGGCGAAGTTATAAAGGTACTAGAAGATGAAGGGTTTCGGCTGGCAATCAAAGTGAAAAGATCGTGCGGATAGACATTTGAGAGGACATGGTGGTAGGATAATGGTGTTTGTTAATTTTGACGCATCAGCAGCCACTTAATGCTCTAAAACTAGGGGGCATGCGTTGACACCAAGATTTGGTAAAGCCTAGAGCACACCAAGGATGTCGTACGGTCAACGAAAGTCAAGAAGAGTCCGGTTAAAGATAGTAAAAAAAGCACGTCTGTTACAACGTTGGCCGGATATGGAGAAGCTGATGAAGAGAAGATAAAGATTATCTAGAATCGGTTAAGATAGAGTACTTGGACGACAAGTCTCAGGACTATAAATATGTACCCCTAGTTAGATTAGAAACACACATCTCTAACAAACAACTACTCGGCACATCGCCACCCTTGGTTCCCAAGGTTTATCCCGGTGGAGTTCGGCACTCGGAGATGGGCTACATCGTTTTGATCTCCGGCGAAGAGGTGTGTTGGACTGAAACAAGCGACCAGAGGGGGTGAATGGGAGCTTGTAAAATTATGTTCTGCTGAACAGGCTTCGAACACACCCTTCAAAGTGTCTGGTTCGGAGGTATCGAACACACTCTGAACACAAGCTTCGAATGGGGTAAAAGTTCGATGTTCAAATCACTTCGCTCACACTCAGAAACCCAAAAACGCACTGAACTTTGTAAAGATAGTGCAGGCTCTGCACACGAGGTGCCTTTGAGCAGGCATCTGCACTAATGTACTTCGCCCAAGTAAGTTCCCCTCAAAGAGCTCCGAACAGATACTCTGCACTAGTACCTGGTACTAGGCTTCGCACTTCGGAGTGCTGAAAATAGAAAACTAACTGCAATGAGGACTTCAGCTACAGGGAGAAAATAGACTTCGAGTCCACACTTCAAAGGGTGCTTCGCTAGTTAACTATGAGGACTCAACCTCAGTTTAACACAGAGCGATCAAGCACCAGGAATGTTCACAAGAATCACATGCATGAGAGAAAGAAAACACTTTGTTGGAAATAACATAGTGCGGGACTAAGATTAACCCGAAACGAAGTTAAGAATAGAAAACTCAACTTATGCAGTATAAAGCGCAGATACAAGTTCAAGCAATAGACAGAAAACAGAATGGAAATTTCATTGCTAGAATAGGGAACACAAAAACTTACAAGTACAAAGAACACTTCATGGCGGCTGACCAAAGCTATAGGGAACATAAGGTTCTAAAATGGAGTGCACAGTGTTTCCCTAGCCCTTAGCCTACCTCTCCTTTTGTAGGCACTACTATGACTTGTGAATAGACTACAATACCCCTAGGTTTACATTGTTTTTGTCTCAGCCAGACACGGGAGTACAGATGGTAGTCCACTTTATTGGAAGCTCCTTTTGTCAGCTTCATAGGGTAGACAGTATCGACTTTTGCAGAGCAGACACGATCAGCTTTTGCAAAGTGGAATCTTCTAGAGCCCCCTTTGCACATGAGGTGTGCAGAGATTTCGGTGACATGCTTCGAACCCGAAGGCCTTTGCTTCACCGAAGTCAGTCATCGATACATTGACGGTTTTGAGCCGAAGCTATCAAAGCCCTTGAGCCTTCGCACCATCACCTCTAGAGTGGACCACCATGGCTTCGCAGCTACTCTTAGCTCGAACTCCGTCAGTCCATGTACCAAAGCCATGCATGGCCGAAGTACTTTGTCATCCACACTCTGAATCCCCACCTTCGAAGTATCTTCACCACCTTCCGAAGTCCCTCCTTCGTCCAAGGCCTCCGCATGTAGCACTTCCATAAGCACTGCTTCATAGTGTCTTAGCCCAGAGCACACTCCCGAAGAGCCTTACCTGGATCATGCATTCGATGCACCTCGACTTATGAGACCTTCGTCAGGTGTCCTTCCAAGTGTCTCCGACCGGAGCACACTTGGGAGCTTTGCCTCATTCCTGAGAACTTCATCCGCCAAACTTCGAAGTCACTCCTTCGGAGTCACCCTTCGAAGTGCCTCGCCTCTAAGGACTTTGCCTCAGGGTACCTTCAGCCAGAGCCACCCTCCGCACTTTCTGCCTTCACTTGGCACACCTTGACTGGAGGACCGACCTCGACTCCATGCAGCCTCTGTGATTGAGCTCCAAGATCGCCTGGCATCAAGCCTCCCGCTTGACCCAGGTTCACCTTCTACGAACCGTCTTGTCGCCTCAGAAGTCACCTGCACACCACTGACAAGCAGACAAGCATTTCCAGTACCCTAGAGACCTCTCCAGGTAAACAACCTCCGGTACACACTCCGGTGTACCGCCCAAGGTATCGAGCCCTTCGGTATAGACCTCATTGTATTCTGTCGGACCCCTCCAACAGACATACTCCGCTGCAATAGCTGTAGCTAGCAAACACCGAACCCTTCCGTAAAACACCTCTAAACTCCTTCAGAGGGACCCCTTCGCCTAGAAGGTAAATCTTGTCAATCACTCATCACAGACTTGAAACCAAGGCACATCTCAACTTGGTTTCTCAATCTCCCCCTTGATGAGTGCATTGACAACCAAATTCAAGTTAAAGAAAAGTTGAAATTTTTCAACACGCAAGTGACCATAAAAACTCAGAAAAGAGCCAAATCATGTCAATTGATAAGATAATTTCTTCCCCCCTGACTCATGAAAATCCATTTGGCACAAACTCCCCCTTCGGCAAAGCTTGAAAATAGCAAATTCTCCCCCTTTGGCATAAAAAATCTCTCCCCCTTTTTAAAATTTCATCACTTGTTCTCTCTCCCTTTGGCAATGCAAGAATCAAGGGGCAATAAAAGATGCAAGGCTTCAAAATGATGAAAAGTGTGAAGACATATAGTGCAATAATATGCCAAATCATAATGTTAGGCTCAGATGCTCAGCTCAAATTAACATATTCCAAATTTAATATTTGAGGCATGAACTTTTCAGATTGTTGAAAATAAAAGCATTCTTAGACTAGTCATCTAGACAAGTGAAAGCAATTACTGCTAAAGCTACTCAATTTCTACACAAGAAAGCAAGTGCGATTCTATGGACCATTTGGCAAACTTGATAAGCAAATGATTCAGACTTTTGCAAGTCTTTTTATATTGTTAGGGGTTATTTGCTTGTCCACCTTATACTTTCAAACCAAGCTAATCCTAGGTCATGAAGAACCATCAGAAGCTTAAGGCGGTGATTTTGGCAAACACTAAGTTATCCCAGTTCATACCAAAGTGCTATGGTAAGCAGTCTAGAATAAGATAGTGCGACAAACAAACCCACCTGGATCTTTTCATTTTTAGCACATGAATCATGGATATTGATTTTTGTTGAGTACCATTGCTGGATAATTCTATGAAAATCAGTATTATTTTCAAATTGCAGTTTTGCATCCAAAGTAAAGGATTCTAGCTACCGGGAAGATAAAAAAATAGCAAAAGCAACTCTGCGAAACACATGTTAGACACAAGACTAAGCAGTGATCAAGTTTGGAATTTTGTAAATTAAAATCATGCTCATAATGAAAGTAGATATATTAATCAGAGTTGAATGCATCATGATAATGACAATTATGCAAAGGCATATAAAAGCAACTAAATGCATCAACAATTAATCATAAGAAAGCCAATGCAAAACAATTAAAGCATGCTCCCCCTCACAAAATGTCGTAAGGATGACAAATACCAAGTTCCCCATGCAAATAAACAAATCGAGATGCATCAAGGGGTTTAGTAAAAATGTCGGCAAGCTGGTTCTAGGTATCAACATATTGAAGCTCAATATCACCCTTCTCATTGTGATCTCTGAGAAAGTGATATCTCACATCAATGTGTTTGGTTCTATAGTGCTAAACCGGGTTGTTTGCAATGCAAATGGCACTAATGTTATCACAAAATAGTGGAATACTCTTATAATCTAACCCAAAATCCCGCAAAGTGGAAACCATCCACAAAATCTATGAGGAACAGCTAGCTGTAGCAACATATTCAGCCTCAGCCATAGATTGTGCAATGCTAGAATGTTTGCGGGAAGACCAACAAACAAGAGATGTACCCAAAAAATGACAAGTACCGGAGGTACTCTTACTATCAAATCTACACCTAGCAAAATCCGCATCTGAATAACCACGAAGAAACAAAGAGGAAGATGTTGAATACCAAATGCCAAATTTGAGGGTATGCTTGAGATACCTGAGAATGGGCTTTACCGCTTGTCGGTCCGAAGCTCATGGCGAAGCCTAAAAACGAGCGCACAGACACACAGCGAAGTGTATGTCCGACCTCGTAGCTGTCAAGTAGAGGGAGCCAATCATGCTTCGGAACTCCTTCTGATCTATGGCTACACCATCCTCGTTGGGGTCCAATGTTATCGAAGTATCCATTGGAGTGGCGAGGGGCTTCGCATCAGCCATGTCAAACTTCTTGAGCAAGTCCTTGGTGTACTTCGTCTAGTGGACAAAGGTACCTTGTTTGCTTTGCTTGATTTGCAAACCAAGGAAAAATGTGAGTTCGCCCATCATGGACATCTCGAACTCCTTGCTCATAGTCTTTACAAACTCAGCAACTAAAGCATGAGAAGAGGCCCCAAAGATGATATCATCAACGTAAATCTGAACAAGGAGGAAATATTTGCCATGCTTGAGAGTAAAAAGGGTTTTATCTATAGATTCCATCAAATACCCTCGCTCAAACAGAAAAGACTTAAGTATATCATATTGTTGACATGGAAACGTGCCCCCGCACTTGGGTCAGTTCGACGATCCAAAAGTTTGCGGATACTTAGGGACAAGCCTAAGCGTGACGCAGCACCGACATCGCGTTCCGACTACCCTTAGTCATGATAAGGGGGGTGGAGTCGCCAGGAAACCAGATTACACAAAATAATCCAATTAGCCGAAAGAGATAGATTAAACAGAGTAAAATCAGCAAACCAGTCGGAGCCCGTCTGATTCGAAGTCTGGTGCGAAGGGATCACCGAAGTATACCTTTGGTGTCTGGTGGGAAGTACTCCAACGAAGGGTGCTTCGGCGTTCGGACTGATCCGGCCGAAGATGGACTCTAAACGGATCTGGACGTGGTGATCACCTCCGAACAACGGGGTTCGCCGTGAGACCTCCGATACAGCAAATTACAGAATAATGACGCAAGGGCCATGCGCGAGCGCAACTTCGTCCGGCGCAGAGTGTGGTTGTGGCGAAGCCCGTTGTGACGAGGTATGCTGGCGAAGCCTGTTGTCGGAGCCTGCAGTCCCGCCGATGGGTGTCCTGGTGACCTCCGAAACCGATCTCTCAGCTCCGGACACTTCTGATGAAGTAGCTCCGAACGTAGGAACCTGCAACAAAGATGATTCGAAGTACCAATTCGGCCTAAGGACCAAATTTTGCTAAGTGTTGCACTAGTAGTGAAGGTAGCAATCTGTTACGCAGATTAGCGGATACTTCACAGGCTGTAGGACCGAAAGTAACGATCAGAGGGGGGTGAATGGGCGCCTAAAAAATTCTTGCGAATAAATGGCCTGCTCCCAACACCCAACGCACCTCAACAGACTAACAACGAAAAGTAAACAGATCAACAGTGCCAAAAATAATCTAGACTAAAAATGACCGGTGTCCTGAGTGAAAAGACACCAACACAGTGCTTAAAGGCGGATTAAAAGATTAATTAACTCACAGCCATTTACTCAGATCAAAAAGCATGTAGATGGTAAACAGAGATGAACCAACAGATATAATGATAGCACATAGATTAAATCAACTGATTCAATCTGGTCATTCAAAACAACAGATGAGATATATCCATGAAACAATTCTTTACAGCACACCATCACTAGCAATCTGATAATATGGAAGATATAGAAATATTACTAACAGCACGCAAAAAAAGAGAACATAAATTATTGTGCAATGTCAACTAGTAGTATTAATCTGGATAAAACTTCACGCATAGTATCAGGCACGCATACCTAGGCAAGAATAGGAAAATAATGTGTTCAACGCGTTGCTACAGAACTTACCAAAAATACGTGCTGCCGTGTGCTTGCTGATCTCTCCGCCACTAGCCGTAGAAGATCCAGAGTGGCTTCAATGTAGCTGCGTGCGACAAGCCTGGCTGATGTGCTGCTGTCCTACGCATGGAACAGCACCTCCGTGCGATGGACAAACCAAGAACACCTAGCTGGCTAGTTGCTGATTTGCATTGTGTAGACTGCAGCCACTAGGAATGAAATGATGTTGCAAGCACTAGACTAGCTAGTACTAGTTGTCCAATCTGCATGCATCCAGGCTACTAGGCACTATGCTATGCGGCTGAAGTGCTAGATGCATATGCTACGTTAGTCACTGTAGCAACACGGAGACGCGTGTGCGGAAGAAATAATAGGAGAGAAAAAAATCGCACGGAGAAGAAAGCTTCAGTGGCGGCGGCGATTCGACCGGCGGCGGAGAAGAAACGGATGAACAAAAAAGTAACCCAATATTTGGTAAAGTGTTTTCTGAAATTGGGTAACCCTAACCCTAGGATATTGGGGCCTATTTATAGGCAGCCCAGTAAATGGGAAAAATGCAAAAATACCCCTAGGGTTTTTACAGACGCTGAATAAAAAATGGAAAAGACCGAAATGCCCTTAGGATATTTTTTACAGACTCGACTGACAGACTGTGGGCCTAAAGGAAAAAAAGTAAAAACCTAAATAAAGATATAATAGGAGAGGAAAAAATCGCACGGAGAAGAAAGCTTCAGTGGCGGCGGCGATTCGACCGGCGGCGGAGAAGAAACGGATGAACAAAAAAGTAACCCAATATTTTGTAAAGTGTTTTCTGAAATTGGGTAACCCTAACCCTAGGATATTGGGGCCTATTTATAGGCAGCCCAGTAAATGGGAAAAATGCAAAAATATCCCTAGGGTTTTTACAGACGCTGAATAAAAAATGGAAAAGACCGAAATACCCTTAGGATATTTTTTTACAGACTCGACTGACAGATTGTGGGCCTAAAGGCAAAAAAGTAAAAACCTAAATAAAGATAACTTGTCCTGATGTGGAGCTTTTGTAGCAGCTACGGCTTCACCTCAGAACGGTCAGATCCGAGATCAGCGGTCGTCGGTTTTGTGCCGAAACTGACAAAGCGTCCACCGTCTTCGCACCGGGTACCCGGATTGGGCCGTCCCGATTCCGCAACTCCCTCAGCCCGAAAATCGCTCGCCGCCCGTGTACCTGAGTCAATCCCGGTCAACGGCCTAGTGGATCCTCTACTGCTCCTAGCCCATGTACCCGGATTGGGCCAGCCCGACTTCGCGACCCCTCTGCCCGACAGTCGCTCGCTGCCCGTGTACCTGAGTCACAAGCGGCCCAGACGCAGCAGGTCTTCTCTTCTCTTCAGTCCTCTTTGACTTTCGTTGACAATGACTCATCACATATGGAGCCATGAGGCCCACGCTCTTCAGCATGGATCCTCAATCTCCCCCTTGATGAGTGCATTGTCAACACTTCTCTTCATCAGCTCTCTAGTACCTGCAAGCACATGTGGAAACACAAAAATAAAACACAAGAAAACAGAGAAGAAGAAAATAAAGTAAAAGTTTAACCCTAATGACCAAAAGCCAAACTGTTGGGGGAAAATATCTCATCTTCGAGGTTATTGCCGCAACAGCATGACAGCAGATAGTGGATTCGAAGGTTTCCAGATGTCCATCTTCGAAGATACCTTGAGTCAAACTCGAAGTACGAAGATAGGCATTGGTTCGGAGTACATCTTCGAACTAAGGCAATTCAAGATCTTTATTGCCAGCTAAGATGGAAGATTTATCTTTTATACTATTAGATTAGTCTTTTACCATTTTAGCCCTATCAAGGGTACCGAATAGTTTCCACTATGTCGGTTGTAATAGAGGGGTAAATAGGTCTTTTCCTTAATATTTGGGCCTATAAATACCCCCCATTTCACCCTGTAATAGGGACCGAATACAAGTTATTCAATACACACATTCGAACTATTCTAAGTTGTTATCCTTTCGGAGGCTTAGAACAGTTCTCTTCGCAAACACTTCGTTTGTTAGTTTCTTTTCTATAGAAACCTGTTAGCGTAATCTTTTACGCCAACAGTTGGCGCCGTCCGTGGGGAACCTAGTCCGAAAAACTTCGTTCTCTACGAACTTCTTACATCATGCCTCCTAAGCGGAGCGCACCCCGCAATCCCACTCGGAGGTCTTCTCGGATCTCCGGAGAGATACCATTCGACACGGTTGAAGCTGGAGGGCCTTCGACATTGCCTCCGCAAACTCCGGAAGGGGCTTCCATCCCTCGAACATACGAAGCTTCTCCGCCAACCCCTTCCATACTTCGACCGCTCGGAGTCCCTCCTCCACCTTCCATCCCAATTCGAACTGATCCTACTAGTTCTCAAGACCCGGAAGATCCTTCCGGAGGAGATGAAGACAATCTTGGAGATATGGCCACTCAAATGGCCAACCTCCAAGCTGAAGTGGCAAGGTGGCGACAGGAAGCTGCGAACAGGCTTCGCTCTCAAGCCACCCCAACCATCCCAGAAGTGCCCGAAGACGATGATCTCGATTATCCCGAAGCCCCGGAGAATGCCTCCTTCGATAATGAATCTCCGCTGCATCCTGAGCTGCAGAAAGTTCGCTTTGATCCAAAGTTCAAAATTTCGAAGCTCTGTAAGTATGCCGGAGATGAAGATCCCGGAGAGTTCGTTCGTTCTTATGCCCTAGAAATTGAAGCTAGCGGGGGAGTTCGAGACACCATGGCGAAGTGCTTCCCTTTAGCTCTTCAAGGAGTGGCGTTAAGGTGGTTCTGGTCCTTGAAGCCAGGATCAATTAATTCATGGCCGCAGCTGAAGAAGAAGTTTATAATCAATTTCCAAGGCACCTTCGTGCCTCCCATGTCAACAGGAAGCCTTTTCCAGGTGAAACAGCTCCCCGGAGAAACATTGAGGCAATATTTTAAGCGCTTCGCTCATACGAAGTCGCAAATCCGGGGGTTGTCTGCATCTTCGGTAGTTGATGCAGCTCGAGAAGGCGTCACTCATCAAGGCCTCTTGGATAAGCTTCATCGGAAAAGCATCTCCTCGGTCTCTCAGTTGATGTCATACTTCGAGGAGTATGCGAGGTCAGAAGAGGGTTGGCTTCGAAGGACTGCTGCTACTTCGCCCATATTGCAAGAAGTTAAAGTAGAAGTGAAAACTTCGGCACAGCCGCAAGAACCAGTCTTCGAAGTTCAACATGATCGGAGAAGAGGGCAAAAGCACCCTCGTTCTGAAGTCATGAATATTGCACCCCCACAGAAGTTTACACAGAGAGCTCCACAGTCTACGGGGAACAAGGCCAGCGGCTGGAGGCCGCCAGGGAAAACAGCTGGCAAGGGCCAGACCCTTTTCTGCTGCATCCATGGAGAAAATCGAAGCCATGCAACTGATACTTGCAAGGCTATACTTACCCTAAGGGGAGAGTACCTAGAGAGAACTTCGGGTCGAGGTACTACCGACCGAGTTCCAGCTGCAACGCGCCCAGAGCCGGTCCAGGCTGTGGCGCGGATAGAAAACTTTGATGCTGCAAGACACCCTCCGGTGGCCAATGTTATGCCACCTCCGAAGCAAGAGGAAGGGCAAGATCGAGGGAAAAGAGTAGTCCTCCCTATCTCCGGAGGAGGTACCCTCGGAAGCATGTCCAAGAGACAGCGAAGGGACCATGTCAGAGAAGTAGGCCATATTGGGACTTCGTCATCTGCATATGCAATGCCGGAGTGGTCTCACGTTCCGATATCTTTTTCTGTGGAGGATGCAGCTGGTATTAAGTTCCCGCATGCAGATCCACTGGTTATCACTGCTGATATTGCGGGCACTGAAGTTCGAAGGGTGTTGATTGACGGAGGTAGCTCGGCAGATATCATTTTTGTTAAAGCCTTCGATCAATTGTGCATCTCCAGGAAGCATCTCCTTCCAGCAGCTTGTCCTTTGCAAGGCTTCGCAGGACCTCCGCTTGATGCACTTGGCCAAATAGGCCTGGAAGTTACCTTCGGAGAAGGTTTATTGGCCCGGACTGAGGAAGTAATCTTCGATGTTGTAGATGCCCCGTATGCTTACAACGTCATCTTCGGAAGAGGCATGCTAAACCAGTTCGGAGCTGTGGCGCATCACAATTATTTGTGCATGAAGATGCCCACACAAGCAGGAGTCCTTACTGTCTTCGGAGATCAAGCTATTGCTCGGAGAGAAGTGGCTGGGATTATTAGAGAAGTGGCTCACACAGAATGGTTAGCCAACCCAGTCTTCGTCAGAAAGAAGTCTTCCGGGAAGTGGCGCATGTGCATTGATTTCACATCCTTGAATAAAGCTGCCCACGTGACCCCTACCCCATGCCTCGAATTGATCAATTGGTTGACTCCACCGCAGGTTCGGAGTTATTAAGCTTCCTTGACGCGTATTCTGGTTATCATCAAATATGGTTAAAGCGCGAAGATGAAATCAAGACAAGCTTTGTAACTCCTTCGGGAGTCTTTTGTTATGTAAGAATGCCCTTCGGCTTAAGAAATGCCAGGGCTACTTTTTTGAGGTTAGTTGCTAAGGCTCTAGGTCATCAATTAGGTCGTAATGTGGAGGCCTATATGGATGATATTGTAATAAAGAGTGCTTTAAAGCACCATCATAACCTAGACTTAGCAGAAACATTCAATAGCCTTCGGGCATGTGGGATCCGTATTAACCCCAAAAAATGTATCTTCGGAGCTAAGGCTGGAAAGTTGTTAGGGTATTTAGTTTCAAGCAGGGGAATTGAAGCTAGCCCTACTCAAATAACTGTGCTACAAAAGATGGCTCCTCCGGAAAATTTAAAGCAAGTGCAAAAGCTGACTGGGCGTCTGGCAGCACTTAGCAGGTTTTTATCAAGGTCTGCGGAGAGAAGTTTGCCTATATTTAAAGCATTGAAAGGGTCCGAAGATTTTGCATGGACACCGGAGTGTCAGAAAAGCTTCGAAGATATTAAAGAGTATCTCAGTAATATTGCTACACTCACGGTGCCTACTGCGGACGAAACCCTACTCCTTTACCTTGCAGCTACAGGTTCTGCTGTCAGCGCAGTCCTTGTCAGAGAAGTGGATTTCAATGGGAAGTTGGTCCAAAATCCTGTTTATTTTGTATCCGAAGCATTATCAGGAGCGAAGACAAGATACTCCGAACTTGAGAAGTTCGTTTATGCTCTGATAATGGCTTCGGGGAAATTAAGACATTATTTTTTGGCACACAATGTAATTGTACCAACTTCGTATCCTTTAGGAGATATGCTTCGAAGCAAGGATTCCACTGGAAGGATTGGGAAGTGGGCAGTTGAGCTAGCACCCTTCGGCATATCTTTCTTGGCAAGGACAGCAATCAAATCGCAAGTCTTAGCAGATTTTGTAGCAGAATGGACTCCACCTGCGAATTTGGTTCCAGAGAAGTCAAGTGACGGAGTTTGGATTGTTTACTCCGATGGGGCTTTCCAAGCATCCAGAGCAGGCATTGGAGCAGTGTTAATTTCACCGTCAGGGCAAAGAGCAATGTACTCCGCAAGACTCAACTTTAAGTCTACCAATAATATAGCGGAGTATGAAGGGATTTTATTGGGACTGCGAAAAGCACGTGCCCTAGGGGCTACAAGAATAATTATAAAGACAGATTCTCAGATAGTAGCAGGGCACGTAGATAAAAGTTTCCAAGTTCGACATCCACAGCTTGCAAAGTACTTAGAAGAAATCCGTAAAATCGAAGCACACTTCAAGGGTATTTCCATTCGGAGTATACCAAGAGCAGAAAATGTGCAAGCGGACATCTTAGCAAAAGCTGCAGCCGGAGCTGTGGATGTGCCCGAAGATGCTTTCTATGAGGAACTCAATGTACCTTCGGTGCCACAAATTCCTTCTGCGGATATTCTTTGCATTCCTAGTGCAGATTGGAAAAATTCAATCATGGAACTTTTACAAGGAGGAACAAATTTGCCCGAAGAGCCACAGCTGTCAAGATTAAAGCTTAGGGCCAGAAATTATCAAATAATCAACGGTATTTTATACAAGGCCGGAGTATGTTCCCCTCTACTCCGATGTATATCTCAAGCCGAAGGCCAAGAAATTCTTCGAGAAATTCATGAAGGCCTTTGTGGTAGCCATTTAGCCCCTAGAGCTTTGGCAGGAAAAACACTTCGCCAGGGGCTTTATTGGCCTACAATAACAGCTGATGCGGAGAGCTTAGTCCGCACTTGTCAAGGATGCTAGTGGATGGGTCGACGGAGTCATCGCCCACCAACAACTCTTCAAGTCATTGCTCCGGTATGGCCTATGGCCAGATGGGGTATGGATTTAATTGGTCCCTTTCGAGTAGCCAAGGGAAATCTGAAGTTCGCAGTGGTAGCTATTGAATATTTTTCTAAGTGGGTGGAAGCAGAACCCTTAACAGCTATCACTTCGAACAATGTACAGAAATTCTTCTGGAAGAACATCATTTGCCAGTTCGGAGTGCCTAGATACCTCACAGTTGATAATGGAACACAGTTCGACGCAGAACCCTTCAGGAAGTTTTACGAAGATCTAGGCATTCAGTTATGTTTTGCTGCAGTGAGGCATCCTCAGTCTAATGGAGCCATAGAGCGAGCCAATGAAAATATTTTATCAGGGTAAATCGAAGAATAGTAGGATTAGCAAAGGGACTGTGGACCGAAGATCTTCTGAAGATTCTGTGGTCCATTCGGACTACACAAACAAGGTCCACAGGTTTTACTCCGTTCAGACTACTATTCGGAGATGAAGCTATGACTCCAACGGAGCTCACAGGAGGATCATTTCGCAGCACCGAACCGGACATTGAAGAAGAAAGACAAGCTTCGTTAGATTTATCAGAAGAAACAAGACTTCGAGTTGTGGCAAATTTATCAAAGTATCATCAGCAGACGAAGGCTTGGTTTGACCCGAAGGTTAAGCTCAATGAGCTAAGATCGGGTCATCTTGTTCTACGAAGCATTATAGCACCAGGGAAGTTAGGGAATAAATGGGAAGGTCCATACCTAATCGTCCGTTCAGGGCGCCCTGGCTCCTTTAAGTTAGCTAATTTAGAAGGTGAAGAGTTAGCACATACTTGGCATGCGGAGCACCTAAAGCGATACTTCGCATAAGGGCTCCTAGTAATTCGCTTGTAATCATCTTCTAAATTAATAAAGCATATGATCCTGATAGTGCCTTCCCCTCATAGACTTCCAGCTTCCGAGTGGACGCACTGGAACCGCGGGGTCGACCGAGAGGGAAGTGTCATGAAGCTGGGTTGTATTTCGGACTTCGAACCTGCAAGTTCGAAGCTTCCGACGTGGGGGCTGACATAATCCAGAGCCCAAGCCACTGGCTTGTAGGCATCTGTAAAAGAGCCCAAAACCACATCATACGGAGTCCAAGCCATTGGCTGGTAGACTTCCGTAAAAAGAGCCGAAGGTGGCCAAAACCTACGGTGTCCAAGCCATTAGCTGGTAGACTTCCGTAAAAAGAGCCGAAGGTGGCCAAATCCTGCGAAGTCCAAGCCATTGGCTGGTAGACTTCCGCAAAAAGAGCCGAAGGTGGCCAAAATATACGGAGTCCAAGCCATTGGCTGGTAGACATCCGTAAAAAGAGTCCAAAGAGACCATTGCAAACTCCGAACCATTGGTTCGACAGAGATCGCAAAAATAAGCCGAAGGTGGCTAAAGCAAAACAGAATTTGAGCCATGAGCTTCGAATGTCTGTTAACACAGTCCAAAGTGACAACTTATCTAAAATACTAAAATATCTTGAAAGTTATCTCAAGTGATTTCTTTCATAAAACAAAGGTACTAAGTTGCCATTCTTCCGACTGCAAATAGTCGAGGACATTTCATAAGATTTTAAAAGATCTTTAAATTACAGAGGGGCTCCGAACCCCCAAAAAATTGTACTCCGAAGTTTTTTCTTTGCTCATAACCATCTTTGAATATATTTCGAAGTTGCTTATACCCAAAGAGGGGCTAGTAAATATGGAGACAATTTTAAATCAATATTCATTATTCAAATAAATGTGTTTACAGATTACATTATGAAAAATTGGTATCTATACCAAGAAGGAATCGGAGACCTCTTCGGTCCCTAGAGCTAGGGGTGGAACGACTAGTTCCAGCACCGGGAGTTCTAACAACTTTACGTTTAACTCTCTTGCTCCCCTTCGAAGCTCTAAAATCCTTCTGTTCTTGTTGAAGCTCGGCCCAAGTTCGAAGCCGTTCGGGGCTCCTTTCCTAGCTTCCAAGTTCTTCAGGATTTTTATTTCGAGCCTCATCTTCGTCTTCAGACCAAATAACGTCTTCAGAAGACGAAGTGTTTACGTTAACCTCTTTTTCTTCCTCTTTAATATAAGACAGTACATCTTTGATTACTTCGGGCGCAATTACGCCGGAGTCATCTCGAGGAATTAGAAATCGAGGACGTTTATAAGCTTTAAGAAGATCGAAGGTAGCCCATAATGAGCGAACTTCATCGTTAAGGTCTAACACTTCGATGTCTTCCGAAAGAGGCAAAGCCTAAAAATATGACAAACAAGATTTTCATTGATAAATGTTTATAAGCATAAAGCTTTACATGACCAAAAATCCTAAGGTACTTCTAAACCAGCGGGTTCGGAGGAGGTTGACTGCTCGAAGCTTGAGTCCGAACTTGCTTCTGGCGTTGGCCTTCGTCGATCCAAGCCTTGATCGCGGAACGACCTTCGGCTCTCCATGAGGTTTGGAAGGCTCGCCAAGCAGCAGCCACACCTTCGGAAGGTTTGAGAAGTCGCTCGTCGTCGAAGGTGATTGGGCCCCCTCCTGCGTCCGAAGTTATTGATCGGCCCAGATCTTCGTAGTAGCGAAGCGGGCCAACAGCAGACACTTGTCCGGAGAGTTCTCCATATCTAATGCCCGCTGTCTTCATCTGCTTCGCCACTCCTTGGATCCTTTTTAACCGGCGCAGAAGAGTGATGTTATCGTCAGAAGGAAGTATCCCAGTAGTACTGAAGTACTCCAGGACATCTAACAACTGACTCATAACTTACGCAGCCACCTTCTCAGACTTCAACTTGTCTTCGTTCAGCGCATCCTTCGTCGAAGTGACTTCGCCCAAAACCCCAGAAAGTCTAGCATTCTCAGTGGTCAAAATGTTCTTCTGGTTTAACAGTTGGCTAGCTTCCTCTTGGA